>JANTQH010000062.1:0-210813 GCA_032988465.1 Onygenales sp. PD_10 | reverse complement strand
AATCAATAATTATGGTTGCAAGTTGAAGTAACTAACTCTTCTCTTTTTAGAACTAATCCCAGATTGCAATGCATGTAGTTACTGTATAATCTCCTCTTCCTCTGCCTCCTCCTTAAGTGCACACTTCTTTGCAATTTGGGCCTGATGATATTTTAAGGACTTTCCTTGATTAAAATGCTTCTGAGCAACACACTCAGTCTCTACCTTCTTCATGACAGATTGATCAGCTAATGATGTTATTTTCCTGTGCTTAGTATTAGCATCTTTACTGCCAGAACTGTTATAAAAGCTTATTACCATTTAACTGATTCCTGCAGATACTTTACTACATCAAAGCATGCCTTGTGATCAGCCCCTTAGACTTTCTTTATAATAGCCTCATTGCTGGTCTTTACATGCCTGATCTCCCTAGCACACTTAGTCTTGAGGTGTTGTAAGTACTCCTTTATTGGTGATTGAGGACTAAATATCATGTGTTCTATAATAACTCTGAATGTTAATGTCTCTTGTATGGTGCAATAAATGTTAGAATGATGATGTACTGAAATTGATGAGAGTAATTATAGAATATATTTACATAGTAATAAATCTAGGTAATAGGTTTAAATTATTCTCTCTGGCAACATCTAAAATGGAAATTATTTTGATCACAATCAGCAATGTGTCATATTTACCCCTCTTTCCCTCCTCTTCCCCTCCTTATTTTTCTCTCCTCTTCTCTTTTCTTTTGCAGTCTCTAAAATCTCTATCTCTAACTCCCCCCCCATCCCAACTACCTCTATCTAGCAGTATGTCTAGATATGTGTCTCCAGCCTTCTTCCCCTAGAAACTAATGTATGAACTAATATATGAGTTTATTTTCAGCTACTATCTGATCAACTGTGAGCACTCTCCTGGGATCCACAAGAAACATAACAAGGCCTTCACAGTGAAGAAGTATCATAAGGACCATAAGGAGTAAGCTAATAATTGAAAGATATGGCTTGAAGCAGATGGTAGGTGTAGAGCCAGAGATTATACTAATATTAAGTCTGAGTCACAGCCATCAGCTGATCTATCAGGTAAGATACTATTCAGAATAATATTGATAGTTTGCTAACAGCTAGATTAATTGAAGAGAAGGAGATTATATTTTAGCAGACAAGTGTGTATCTGGTTTTGAGAATAGAGCCATTTAGTCAGCTTGTGAGGGAGATAATTCAGGATTTACCCAAGGCAGGTAGGAAAAATCTAGGTGATAGGTATCATGTCTAAGCTGAGGCCATTAATTGTCTGCACCTTATTAGTGAGGAGACACTGATGATGCTCTTCAAATGTAGGTAATGAGATAATGTAATGATTTATTAATGATATGATGCTGATAGTACTCTAGATGCAAATCTCTACCTGGCTCATTGCCAGAAGAAGACCCTCCAAGTTGATAATATATAGCTTGTTCTGTCAATTTTGAGAGGGGTGGGCTGTCCATACTTTAGAGGTGCAAAGCTGGAGGTAGCTGTGGGAGAGAATAAAGAGTAGGAAGTGAAGATTAAAGGCTATAGCATGGAGATATGAGTAGCAGGATGTAAGTTGGATGACTTTGATGTGGATACATTGAATAATGAGGACTGGGTTGATAGTGAGGAGGAGGAGAATACTGTAAGTAAGGAAGATAGAGATAGAGATATAAAGCTTGATCTGGCAGATCTAGTCTTAATTCTGAAGAATGGAGAGGAAGGCTGTGTGGTGAAGTCTATGGTCAAGGGGTCTGTATCAAAGGAGTATAGGGTTATGAAGTCTGTGGTAGAGAGAGATGTGCTGTATGGGGCTGAGAAGTGTGGGGTTTTGAAGCTAGAGGTTAACAAGCCTGAGGAGCATGTAGTCAAGAAGCATGGAGAGCAGCCCAAGAGCCTGTAGTGGCTCTAGATACTAAGGAGTAGATACATAGTAGGGATGATATGATGATATAGAGTGAGTATTAGCTTGATACTATAATGAGTGGAAAATTAATATAGTAGAAAAAATGTAATGAGAAATGATAATGATTCATATAAAATTTTTCATGATGATTTCTAACTGTGTATGATTTATTATTGCACCTAGGATTTCCCTTTCCATCCCATTCCATCCCATCTATTTATGGGATAGGATAGGATGGGACATAGGAGAACCATTCATGTAATGAGACAAGACATGGGATTTTAATTTGATTATAGGATGAGATATGGGAGCACACATTTTAGTATGAGATGGGATGAGATTAATATCTACAGGATAAATATATAGAGACAGTTTCTCATCCCATCCCATCCCATCCCAGCGGCAGCTTTATGAGAGGGATTCCAGTTAATCACAATTTTCTAGCTTGAGGCTGATAAATACCTCCAGTCAATCAGAGGTTATCATTTAATTATCCTAAAAATCTCCACTGTATGTTCCTACCATTCTATGACAGTGCTTTCAGCTATTCTTGTGTGCTATATTTCCTTTCTTGCAGTACTCTATCTCTGAAATTCATTGAGTTTATAACATTTAACTGCACAACCTTCCTCTCTATAATTTTACTGAGCCTTCTTCTTGATCTTGTCACTCAATTGTCACCATACTATACAAGCAAAAAGTAGATAAGATTCAGCCTCTTAATATACTAGTAATAGATGGAGAAATATCTAATAGAACAGATTAATAGAGAGAGATTCATTAGAAATAATATTAAGATAACATCAAACCTACAAAGGATTTACCTTCACCTTATAATCATCTAATCACACTTTATTTCTTAGATTGCCAGCATAGCTCTTACCTCATGCCAGACAGGATAGAAAAGCTTCAAATCAGATCTATTTTAATGCCTTAAGAATGTAAGCTGCTGATTGAGATCTTACTCAGGCAGGAGAAAGTATTAGCATAAAGCTTTAGTAATTATGAGAAACTAGCTGAGAAAGTCTCTCTATCAATTAAGATTCATACTATTAAGTATGAAGTATAATAGGCCTCTGAGTTTCTTGTTCCTTGAAAATTGCTGCTGATGATTATAGATATACTTCACAAGTAAGTTAATTTTAGTGTCTTTAAATATTATTATGATTCATATTAAAATAAATGATTCCTCATTAAGAAGAAGGAGTCTGAGAAATACTGAATTATTAATGCCTGCATGGATATAAATGTTATTATAGTTTAAGATGCCTATATCCCTCTCAGTGCTAATACTTTTACAGAAGATTTTACTAGGTAAGTTATCATCAGCATGATGGATTTCTTTTCTAAATATAATCAGATCACTTTGCATGAGAATAACTATAATATGACTACCTTCTAAATCCTAATCAACCTTCTTTACCAGATAATATTATCATAAAGTGCTATGAATTCTATTACTATCTTCTACTGAGTCATAGCTCACATTCTCCACTCAAATATTCCCTACCAGGTAGATAATTTCATGGATGATATCAGTATGAAAGGTCTGCAATCTCAGTACAATAATGAAGAAATCATACTAGAAATTTACTGATTTATTTTGAAGCATCTTTAAAATCTAGATTAGATCCTAATCAGCATTAAACTCTCAAATACATGCATTCAGATTGTAAAATCTGAGTTTAGCTGCTTCAGCATGATTCTTATTGAATATATCATTAATGCTGATGAGTATCACTCTAAAGCCACTAAAATTGTTAAAATCATTGAGTAATCTGAATCAACTGAAATCACTGAGGCTTGTACCTTCATCAGTATTTATGTGTATTATTACATCTAGATCCTAAACTTTACTCTCATTTCCAACCTAATCTATGTGCTGTTCAAGAAAAATGCCTTTTTCATCTAGAGACTCAAGTAATTAAATGTCATGTCAGTTCTGAAGATAGTACTAATGACTGCTTCTATTCTATACTGCATTGATTATTCTAATAATACTAAGGATATCATGGTTGCAACTAATACTAGCAAGTATGACTGAGGAGGAATGCTGAGCCAGCAAGATGTTAGGAATAGAAAGCTTCATCTCTATTAATATGAAAGTGGGATTTAGAGCTCAGTAGAAGCAAAATATGATGCAGGAAAGCAAGAGTACTGAGCTATTCTTAAAATGTTAAAGAAATGCTAATATTATCTATATAGTGTTTACTTTATTCTCAAAATTAATGTAAAAATTTTGATTACTCAGCTTAATTGAACAGCCACTAATCTTTTTAGCACTCTAATAACTAACTAGCTTACCTGAATTTAGATGTTCAATTTTGACATTCATCACATTTCTAGATGAATTCATAGTGCTGCTAATAGTCTTTCTCAACAATTACCTACTAATAGTGAGGTACCTGAGGATCAAAATATCAATAAATTCATTGAGGTAGAGTTTAATTGTATTAGTATGACTTCTACTGCTATCCCTAACTTCAATGTTTCTAATGATGCTAATAGTAAAGAATTCTATATTCTTTCATCATTTTATTCTATCTGCAGTAAATTAATTGCCAGATATCTCACTACCTTGAAGTGGTCTAATGATATTCCTCATAAGGTTTTCCCAAAGTAGTATAAGTATGCACTGAACTATGTAATACATGAGCAACATCTATTTTACTGATTAGATAAAGGGATTCTGCTGAGATATATGGTGGATGATCTAGATGAGTAGAAGGAAATCATTATTTAAATGTATGATAAGTTAGGCTATAAAGGCTGTGAGGCAATCAACCATAAGGTCTCTTAGTGATATTAGTGGGAAGACCTATTCACTGATGTCAAGGTATATTACAAGAAATACTGCAAGTACCAGTTCTAGGAAAGTAACTACCTTGAAGAGCTACTATATCTAACTCACTACAACTATCTGTAGGATAAGTAGTGTATCAATATTATCAAGTTTCTGAAGAATCAGGGGAAATCATGTGTGGTTATTACTCAGAATGACCTTACTGACTGGGTTGAAGATTAGCCTCTCATGCATGCAAAAGTAAAATATATAGCCCAGTTTATTTACAAGAATATTATATGCTAACATGGCTGTTTCTGAGAAATGATGTGTGATAATGAGTTAGAAAATCAGAAGTAGATCAGAATTCTCACTGTTAAGTATTATATTAAGTAGATAATAATTTTATCATATAATGTGAAGGTAAATAGTATAGTTGAATGTGGCTATTACTCTATTTCAGATGTGCTGATAAAGCTCACTATAGATAGAAGGAATTAAATTAATTATTTCTACTTAGTATTATGAGTAGATTATATCTCTATTTAACAATTAACAGGTGAAATATCATTCTATTTATAATATAATTATAATATTATTCTCTCTGTTGAGCTTGAGGTACTAACATAGCAAACACTTCTGTGACACACTATTTACTCTCATGCTAACTTAATATACATATAGATTTAATAGTTAGAGAGATAGAATGAGGATCTGGAGGAGGCAGCCTTTCACCTGCAGCACACACAAGAGAAAAATTGAAATCTATTTGATGAAATCAAGTGGTTAGTATGCAATTTAGTCCAGGTAGGAGATCTTATTCTTCTGCATGATATCAAAATAGAAACATTCTATTTCATTAAACTTAACTTTCAATGGTTGGGTTCATATCATGTGTGAGAAGCAAACCATAAGAAGGGTATTTACTACCTTGAAGAGCTGAATAGTATACTATTCTATAACATCACTGCAGGTAACCAGATAAAGAAATTTTACCTTTATAATGATTAAATGCTAGCAGTGTTAGATGATATAGATCTAGTAGAAGATAATAGTAAGAAAAAAAAGATGTAAGTAAGAAAGAGAATGCTTTGTAGTCTCTAATTTCTTATAATAAAAGTTTTGCAGTTATTATCTGATTACTACATTCATTTTCTTATTTCATTTATTTTCTTTATTTTCTTTGTTTGACTGTATCCACTCATCAGTTTATTTCCTTTATTAATTATCTCTTTGTGGTTTAAATACTAGTATAAGTAGTATGTTAAGAGCTAAATGCATCTTCATATTTCTTTACAGTTTTCTTTATTTCTTTCATTTTATAATCATTAAAATAGTGGTATGCCTCTCTCACTCTCTCATTTTGCTAGCCACAGCTACCTTTATATCTTATATTTAAAAAGCTATAAGAGCACACTCTGCCTTATATTTTCCTTCACCTCTTTCTCATCATTATTATAAATATTTCAACCTTGCTTTCAAACCAACTTACATGACACATAATAATACTATATCTATGATTTCCCTCACTATCATTCTGTAAAATGTTAAACCACTAAAACCTACACACTCTAGCCCTGAAGCCCACTGACTCCCTTATCTTGATTGAGTATGGGAAGAAAAAGTTGTCAACCATCAGAAAGATTTAGAAGTATATTAATACTCTTAACAGACATGCAGCTCTATACTATTAGGTTCAGTGTGAAATCACCAATCTAATCATAAGTAAACATAAAGATAGAAAGAAGGAGGTCACTACATATTTTAAATGAATGAAGGAGGATAGAATCTAGCAGGTAATAATATCTAAAGCTAATTTCTGCCATCAGACAGTAAAGATCTGTCACATAGTAGAGACAGTTAGGGTTCATTGAAATCACACTTCAGAAGGATATAAAACTTGTGTGGAACACTAAGAGAAGGCTGTTACTAATAAATTCTAGTTAATGCTGAAGAAAAATAAATGATGTAGATGTACAGTAATTTTTATAAGGAATTATAACTATCTATCTGTAGTGAGGAGAATCAACTAGATGATATGAATTTAGTTGTCTTAAAATCCTGAGAAAGATAAAAAGCTTCATAAGGAACTAATACTTTTAGACCTTGAGAATGCCTTAAGGCCAGATTTTATTAGCTCTAAGTTGAATATAAAAGCTATTCATACTACTAGACTTTATATTAGTTCTGGTGGAATTCTTGCTACAGGTACCTCACTATCTCTCTCTATATCTACTAACTCTTACCTATTAATTCTTTTATCTTCATTCTCTTAAAATCTTCAATATCAGCCTTCTCTAGCTTCACTATATAATTTCCATATAACTAGCTAAATACCTCTATCTTCTTCTTATTCTCCTCAGAATAATTACTATCATTCTGAATCAGTTCCCATATCCTCTTCTACTTTCTCATTTAGTACTTCTTGAAATTCTGGCCTTATTTTACCTGCTTCTTACTTATAATATGTCTCTAACTAATTAGTTTTATTAATAGCTATCTCTCTGTTTAATGTTAGTCTCTCCCATTTCATCAGCCTTTCATCAGAAGAGATGATAGAGCTTGAGAATCAAGATGCTAATAAAGAGGATTCTAATGTTACTAAAGCTATTGAAAAGCATTGAGAGACTAGCTATCATAAATGTGTGTGTTATTAGAATGTTAAGTCTATCTTGAAAGCTTAGCTCAATGATGTAAAGAAGCTAAATGATAGTTAGCTTATTAAGCTTCTAAATTAGCTTATAAAGCTATCATCCTCTTTTCCTTTATGCTACTATCATGCCATCAATCTTGGAGGAAAAATTGATTTACTAACTTGAAATTTAGATCAGATAGTCTTAACATACAGACTCAAAGCTATCATTAATAGCTACAGAAATTTTAGTTAGATCTGCACTACTAATAGCATTTTTCATTATTTTCACAAAGGATGCTGCCCTGCCTGCCTAGAGAATCTTCTTTAGATATATCATATGAAGCACACTACTCTCCCTTCTATTACTCCATCAAACTGGGTGAGCATGTTGAAGAACCTCAGCCTGAGAAGTATAAATATAAATCTCACACTAAATAATTAGAGTGTAAATAGCTCTTTATCTCTTCTAATTTTCTTCTGACTCTAAATGGAGATAGCTGTGAGAAATATATCTGCTACATACAACATATTTGAAAAGATAGTAGTACATGAATGGAATATATACTTATTCTATTAGTAAAAGGATCAGAAGTTACTGAGGTAACTCCACATGATGCTCCATAAAATCATTCAGCAGATAATTTGCCAGGATCTAATTTACTATACCTGATATGTTGCTCTTTACTTAGATCATCAGATAAGACTCATCTCCTACCCTTATTACACTAAGTTCATTAGAAAGGGGGATAGCATGTTTTTCCAGCATATTAATATCAACATTTAGTGCCTCACTAAGGAGAATTATAGTATGAATATAATTCAAGGATCCATCAGCATGATAAATAAGGATCATGCAAACTACACAACTATAGTCTCTAGCATGCATTGCTGTATCTCTGAGTGGAATTACTAACTTTATAGAAGGAAGTTTCTGAATAGCAGAATCATTTAGAATGTCTCCCTATAAATACTCACTAATCAAAATTTATAGAATTTTAAAACTGGCTGGAAGACTATTCCTTGCAAATAGAGAGATGCATGAATCACCATGCTATATATTTCCTATGAGAGTACAGACTCAGCTACAATTAAGTAGAGAATAATACTTTCATAGTTTATTAAAATTCAAAAAGATAGTAAGTCTTTAGAAGTTTCAGAGAGCAGCACATAAAAGTAGCTCTTATAGGTAAATTAAGATCTTATTCACAGACCTATAATACTCTTCAGTCTACCTGTTCTTTACAGTAGCATTTCTTATTACTTTCCTACTACTATAGCTATAACAAGTTTTAGTGCACTTTCTGAAGCTTTAATTGAATATTAGTAATAAGATGATTCTTTAGTCTGAAGAGAGCAGTAAATTCTTTTTAGCCTGATGCTTAATCAGCCAGTCAAGAATTATATTCTAGTCTAATGCAAGAGAACTGTGGAAGCTGCAGTTCATACCTTTATAATTATGATAGATGCTGAGAAATAGCTATTCAGCCAGTAAAGTTTCTTTTACTATTACTATAATAACATTCCTCTTAATTTTATTATTAGTGACTGTGTAGCTGTAGAAGGAGATATCATTAAGATCTTAATCTATAGCTATAAGAAGACAGACATCAGCTAGTTGATCTAGTCAATTATGATTTTTTACCTTAGAATCAGGAAATGTTTCAGTCAATCAGAGCCCACTATTCTGCTGCAGTTGCTGCCCTTGCCATCACTGGCATATATTTGTTTTTTTTTTTTCCTTACTATATTACTCAGTTTGCTTCCTCTATGTTTCCTTTATGTCTTCCTTAATTCTTTTATTTTCTATATGTAGTCTACTACTACTTTATATTTATTTTTCTTACTATATTTACTTTTCTTCCTATACTTACTCATCTGTATATATCTTGCCCTGCACCTTCTACTACTGATTTTACCTATTATGTTTTCTTTCTCTTTACTCTCTATTTTCCTTATATTTCTCTCTTCTTCATTGTCTGTATTACTTGCCTCAATTTTTACTGCTACTTATTATCAGCTACCCTACCTCTCTCTTCATTTACCATACAAGTATGATACTCTCCCTCTTGTGATGAAATTATGGATCTTATCATGTATAAAATTATTAGTATAAAGCCATGCACTTATAGGCTGTCTTGCCTATCTAGAGTATATCCTTCCTTTATTACCAACCTGCTCATTCATTTCTCTGGGCCTCACTTCTGCCCAGTAATTTACATGTTCTAGAGCTACACTCTGCCCTCTCCTCATTCAGAAACCTCTCACTAATTCTATTTCAGCTTCCATCTTTATCTCTAGTTATGGAGGCTGTTACCCTATAATTTTATAGTTTAAACTGTTGATGAACTGTTCTGCCTGGGCCTTTACCTAAAAATATCAGCTATATTTACTGTAGTCTAAAGAGGGCTTTACTGTTACTAACTTGCTCATCTATCTCTAGCCTTACCTTCCTACCTCACAGCCTCAGTGCAGCCACTTTCTTGTAAACAGACAATTTAATATACAGTGTATGGCTACTCATCAGCTGACTTTGAGACAACATAGTCAGATCAATTTCAGGACAACATATTCAGAGCTACTGCTCTCATTATGATGCTAAGCTATTCTTCTATTTGCTAGATCAGTAAATCAGGGGAAGGGGAGATATATAGTAGGGATCTGCTGTTAGATTGAATCAATTTTTCACTGAGACTTTTCACTGCTAAGTATAGCCATGAAGATAGATATTTTCCTTTCATTGTGAGACTTCATCTATTCATTCATGGTTTTTCTCATGCATGTATATGCTTCTTTGAGATAGATCTTTTGTTTCTTTTGTGTATTACCTTATCATTCTATTACTATGTTGTTTTGTACTATAGATTGCTAATACATTCCTCTACTTTGACATCAATATCAAATCTTTTCTTGTGTTTGCTGCTACTCTATTTGATGCTACCTGATATACACACTTCATCCCCACTTCAATATGAGATTCTAGATTCATATTACCTTACAAACTGCCTCATTAAGTGTAATATATTCAGCTTCATTCAAACTAAGCAATATACAGGCCTGTTTGGTAGACCACCATAATATCAGGGCACCTGCAAGTTTGAATACATAGCTGGATGTAGATTTTTAATTGCTATTTAAAATACCTGCTCAATCAGAATCTATATATTTAATTAGGAGATAGATATCATTTAGGAAGTCAGAAATCAGACTATTAAAATACTTATAAAAGAGGTCTATATTAGGCATTCCTTTTAAATATCAGATGATGTGTAATAACACCTTCCATAATTTCAATATTAGGTTAGTACTATGCTGGCTGAGTAATGAGGCTGCACATGCAATATCAGGCCAAGTTTTAACTGTAAGATACTAGATGCAACTCATACCCTATTAATAATATTACTTCATAAAACTATCTTCACCCTCTAGAATAAAGGAATCATCAAATCTAAGAGACTTCTTCATAGACATACACACAGTGATAACATCTTTCATATAGAAATCCTCTACTAAACAGTTGATATAGTATTAGTGGATCAATTTAATTTCCTCAGGTATGTAGCTTACTTTCATGTCTAAATATTTTTCCAGTTTATATAGGTCTTTAATCTCAAGATGCTCATTCAATTCACACATTAGCTAATTAGCATTCATAAAATCTTCAGACATTATATTTAAATTATCAATATAAATAGTCATGTAGAGGTGAGATTTAGTGGCATGTCATCATAGATCTAGATTATATAAACTTATAATAAATTTTATTCTTATAAGGAGAGCTATCAGAAAATTATATCAGATTCTTGCAGCTAAATTCAATTCATAGAGACTATTTCCTATAGTATAGATAAGTGTTTTCAGAGTGCCCAACTCAAAGCTAGAAGATTATCTTATATAAATAATTTTACTCAAATATTCATATAGATAGGCTAGTATAATGTCTACCTACTAGAGCATCTACCTGTATTATACTATCATAATGAATAATAAGTAGTTCATGATGTCAGTTATTATAGGTATATAGATCTCTACCCTACTACCCTTCTTAAGCTAGTTCTCACAGACCACTCAGTAAGACTTCTATAGGATACTATCAGAATTCACATTCAGATTGATTAGTTAATCTTTTTTAATAAATATTTAGCAGTTAGAGGCCACTAGTTCCTCAGTAGGTATATTAGACTGGGGAACTAGATGCTATATATTCTATTATTCTAGGTTAGTTATCTTACATTGCATTGATCTTTACCAGTATTCTCTCATCCCCTCTAGCTGTAATATAGCATCCTTATATGATTTAGAGAGAGCACTCATATCAGGTAAAGAGGTATAAACTGTATAGACACTAGCAGGATAGAATTACTTGCTGTCTTTAGAGAGTTTCTCATCCTCTACTATATTAGTTGTATTAATATTAGGTGTCTTAAGGCTCTAAATATTAGTTTTTAGGCTATCAGTATATTCAGAATTCAGCTTTAGTAGCATGAATTGAATATCCAACATATAAAGTATTTTATCAGACTTAAAATCTTAAAGTTAAAAAATCAACATCCTATTAAATCTAATTAGTCTATATAATCTCATGTAGGGGAACAACTTATCTGCAGGCTTCTACAAGCCATGTAAGTAAGTATAAACCTTAGTTTCAATTTAATGAAAATATTTCACTTAGGATAGCAGGTTTATAAGTACATATCATAATATTATATAGAGATTAGGGGTTATAGAATCTGCCATCTACAGCCAGAATACATTATTATATAGGACTGTAGATATAGGGGTATTATTAATTATTATAATAACTATATCTATAATATCTACCTAGAATTTCTTGGGTAGATTACTTATAAATAAGATTACTCTCATACACTGCATTATTATTTAAATGCTGCATTTAGAGACATCATCTTAATGAGAAGATTAGAGAATAATTGATTCTCATTTAATACTATATTTAGTTATAATCTTATTCATTTTTATAGACTAAAAAATATCATTAATATTCATTCATATGAATGCAGGAGATCTGTAATCAAAATTCCTTATAAATTTAAGTTAAAAAGTGAAGAATTTAATAGCTTCATCTTTTAACTTCAAAAAATATACTCATCTCATGTAGGTAGCATCACATGTAATTAACATCTAATATTTAATTTCTTTATAAAACTCCAGAGGATAGTCAGATAGATCTTTTAATATTCTACTCTTTTCTGTAAGATTAATATGGATTTTTTTAATTGATTATAGAGACTACAGTATGAATTTTTATAAGTAATAGCAAGTCATGTCAGCTTCAACACATTTTTCACAGAAAAGTCCTATTTTCAGGCTATTAATTTTAATGCTAGATTTCAGATCTTTCAATATTATAATAATAGTACCTACATGAACATGACTAAGGTTCTAATACTACTTAGTGAGAGTTTTACTTATAGGATCAGAGCCTGCATCTGCAGGTTCAGTTTCATCAAATATTTTCAGGGGTGTGATAGTGATAGTAGCTGTAAGTAGAAGTCTGATTTTTCAGGCTAAATCTGATGTTCTATAATTATATGATTTTACCATGAAGTTTATTACTCTACTAATACTATTAAGATCCTATTTATATTCACATTCAACTATTTCATATAAGCTCTTACTAGGGGTTTAAACTGCATGAAAAATAATACTATTTAGAGACCTACAAATAAAGTATATAGAGTTAATGTTAGAGAGGGTGAATCTATACCCTTAATTCTTTAGAGCTATAAAAAACAGTAAGTTAACTATTAGTTCAGAAATGTAGTAAACATTCTATATGATGATATCATCATTCTCAATCTTAAGAATTAAGTATTCTGTCTCTTTAATATGTTCTTTCCTGCCTGTAGCAGAGTTGACCATTAGTTTACCTGTATAGAGTTGAGTCTTTATAAGAGAAAAGTGTTTGCTAGTTATATTTAGACTAGCTCCTATATCTAATAATTATAGCTTAAGGGCTGTAGTGTTTTACAGGGTCACTAAGAGTACATCTCCTCATAATTCACAAATTATAATAGTATTCACAGATAGTTAATTTACTATTAAATTCTTATTATTTATAGATTCATTAGTTTTTATATCATCAGAACTACCTTTATTCTTTCTATACCTACCTTTATTCTTATCTCTACTCTGTTTTTTAATCTTCTTAAGTCAATCAGGCTTACATTCAGGGTGCAGATGCTAGTACTATTTATCAGTATAACTAATATTCTTATAATGAGAATAGGTCTACTTGTTATTCAAATTATTAATTGAAAAGTTTATAGAGTTTACACTGAAATTCTATGTTCTTAAAGCTATAGATTTCTTTTCAGCTTAATTAAATAACTATTTCATAAGGTTATCTATATTGATATTGATGATCTCATCCTGGCTACTAACATAAAAATCATCTAAATGTGACTTAATGAACACTTTCTGGAAATCCTTGAGGCCTAGAAGGAAAAGGTCATGATAGATGTCTTCTGAATTGCAGGATAATACTCTATAATAAGCTATAAGATAGTAAAATCAGCATTAATAAGATATATAGTCAGTATTCTTAATAAATAGGCCTACAAGCTCCTTAACAATGTTCATACATTTCTCCACTAGAGAGACTATATATTTAGTGTTAATTATATCTTAGACTGTAGTAGTATTATTAGATTCTAAGTCTCCAATGACTTCACATACATTTCTGTGCAGACTAGATAGAATATAGTGATATAATATTTTTAATTTTATAGACTATTTAGCCCTCTCATATTAGATTCCTTCAGGAAAGACTACCTCATAATTAAGTAAAATATTAGATTCTTTAATTATCTCAGTATCATCTAATATATCATTCTGCCATACATTATAATTAGAGCTGTCAAACATGATAATCTTCTTCATAATAATAGTAGAGTCTATTTCTTTTTGATATTCATACACCTCAGTACATAAAATGTTGACTATAGAGATTAGTTGATAGATTAATTATTAATGTATCATCTCTCTTACAGAACTAAGAATTTATACTATTAAGTCCCTTAGTGCCTCTTCAATTATTATAACTAGTCTATTAGGGTCTCTTATAGAGTTATAAGTAGAGATAAGTATATTATTATAAATAATCTCTATCTCTTCATTCTACATTACACATTACTATTCATATATATTGCAAGCTTTATAGATTATAAAAGATTTTAAGCTATTATCTCCCTCATTGAGATCAACATCAGGGTAGTTAACAGGCCATTATCCAGTCTGTAATGAAGTTATACTGGCAAGAGCTACTCTATTAGGGGTGAGCCAAGCTATAGCATCCATTTGGAGAGTAATAGAGAGGTCATCAGGCATGCCATGCATCTTTATGATGCTTAATTAGGCCAATTAATGATATAATCTCCAAAAAATAGGTTAGAGGTAAAGAGGCTGATTTAGGCAAAAATTCCTCCAAAAAAAATTTTCTCATGTGATTTGAGGCATAAGGACATGCAAATTTCATGGAATTGAATATCAGATAGTGAAATATAAGAGATATCCAGGTCATATGAACCTTCCAGTTGTTTTCACAGCATTTTCAAATGAAAAAATGTATACCAGGCTATAACCTGTGGGAAGGCTGAAGACTCTTGTATTGCCTAGCTAGTGAGAGATCTATCTACTGTGTGACCATGTGTTTGTGCTAAGCCTGATTGGGAGATCAGAGGCGGCCCACGGCCTACAAATACTTCCACACGAGGTCACCAGTTGGTCAAACCCGGGCGGTGAAAGAGAGACGCTAAAATATCCTCGCCGCCGGTCGAGGAGATAGTGGGTATTACTAAACCCATAACAAGGGAGACACATTGTTGATCCCATTACTTGGGAATGAAGAGACTGATGATCGTCCGTGACAGTAGTATCTTTACCTCCTGAAACTCCACCAGCCCCAGCTTCAGTCGAGCTTTAATAACTTAATCAGATGGAGCATGCCAGGGCTTTGTGGCAGGGAAAGTGGGGGGATATTGGCATCTTGCCATGATATTGGAGGCCAAACATCCGGATTTTGTCGGGTTTTGGGCCCTGGTCGGGCTGGATAGTCGTTAACTACTGTAGTTAACTATCCACTCTGCTGAGCCATTCCCGAACGGCCTTTACTTGTTGGTTGGGAGCAAAGGGCAAGAGGAAAATACAATCGCAGCCCTAACCACTAACATCAAATTGCAAAAATAATATCTGCATAAATCCCTCCTCTAGAAAACTAATTTTGCTCTTAGGAATTAAACATCCATTCCACCTCCTCGACGCGCCGTGGCGCTTATCCCGCCTAAACTTAACTGGCTAACCACCCGCCCTCTTGGCGCCAGACGCGACATCATTCATCAGCAATGCTGAAATTCCTACCACCACTCACAGATTGCAGGAGAAGCTGCCAACGGGAAATCTGGCCACCGGCATCATTTATGTCCTGCGTGCCCTACTTTCCCTGGGAAAACCCTCTTGATGATCGAAGCAGCCTCGTCCCAAACAACGCGTGCCAATCGTGGGAGAATTCCAGGGATGCGAGTGGGGTCCGCTGAGATCCTTCAAAGACTAAGATTTAAGTGGAACTACAATAGCTGCCAAAGAGTGAAGAACATGCAAATATCATTTTCGCATTCTTCGCGAGTCTATCTCCTTCAGACTCTAAACTCCCTAGTCGCGGTGGATATGGTTCATTTTTATCGTTATTAAATGTTCCGTAGCGCTCCCCGCGCTGCAGGGAGGCGGGCAATGGAGGCTGATAACTATGCTTTCTGTTTATTGCCCAGTTAAAACCAGGAATCATAATAACGCTTCAGAAGAACATACAGAGCGAAGACTAGGGTATGCCGAAGCGATATCAAGCCCAATCACAACAACATATCATATCAGAAGGATCATGCCGATAGATCACGAAACCATCAGTAATGATGCCGCAGTTACAGCCATAATCCATGTAACAAATCGCAACCCTCTCCACTCCCACTAGCCGCGCTCGCAAATCCCGAACAGCCGGAGACTACTGCCAGGGAATCAGATAGAGCTAGCTGATAGCATTATCAAATTCCATCCACCCAGCTGTCAGCCGTGTGCGTGAATTCCGAAACCACTAGCATCTCATCGGCGTTCTAGGCCAGTTTGTTGTCCTATAACCCAAGGCAGCCTCCTGTCGGGCTCAATAACCCATCAAACCGAACCGTCGAAGTTTCCACCTTTCAATCTTCAAAATAAAGCAATGATCCCATCAGTACCCGCCACGACAGGTGGGGAGGTTGGGCGAAAAATGCATTTGCGGCCGTCTTGCATGTAGAAAAGCGGAACGGGGAGCAGGCGGGGAGATTCCATGGGACCCTTGCATGCCACCGTGTTCCGCGCTTGATTGGGGAGAAAACATATCTCCAAATCAGTTCGGTGTTATCGGGGGCCGTTGGTAGGGGAAGGCCATGTCCGCCCAATTTTTCCCTTGATTTCTTCGTTTTCTTTAGATATCGGGATCAGTGGGTAGAAATAGACGAGCCTCGTCCGGAAAACGTCAAATTGATCATCGGCTCGATGATACTTCTCTGCTTCAATATTTCCGCCGGATCAAATTGGTGCGCCGGGGGGGTTCTTCCTGCTCCGCTGTACAGGGTCCAAAATAGAACCACTATATAGTTGGCGTAGGCTCGACAACTTCATACATAGGTGTAGAAGCATCTGTCAATGAACGTGTACCAGACTACCACTGCCCCGGCGTATACATATGGTCTGCGCTCGAGGGTTAGCATTGCCACTCTTAGCTATTCACTAAGTCGAGTTGCCCGCAAATTTTCTCGCAGCCCACGCAGAGCCATATTCTTGGTACTGTTGTTTCGTAATTGCCACTTCTTTTAGGGCCTCTCGGTTGCTTGCTAAACGGGAGGCACCTAGCCAGGTAAAACGTATAGGGCTGGTTTCAACAGTGTCAGCCGATGCGGAATAAATTTAGAATTTCCACTACAAGGAGATGAAGAGGATTGGGTCTGGTGGATTCAAACTTACTCATCTGGCTTTTTGACGCGCACAACGCACTCTGCTGAGGCCAGTTTTCGGAGCTCGGTTTCACTATATAAATATGTTAGTCATCCGATGATATAGGTTTGTTTTCTGGTTGAAGCATTTGAAAATGGATCGAATCCCGGATTAACTTACAGCCTTTCCACGAATCCCGGAATCAACGAGTTCCCGCCCACAACCAAAACATTGGCTAAAAATGTCGGATGCAAACCAGTCGGCAACACAGACAAGCTCTGCATCACTATCTCAGGAATCCCCAGCTGTTTCATCCCTATATCCCCAGGGTTGAATAGAATCTCGGGGACAGTAAACCTCTCGTTCCCCAGCACCAACACGTCCTCCGCCAGCGTTGCAGGTGTGGAGCCCGACAAAAGTTCTTTCTTCTTCTTGGCCGTGAGAAAATTATCGTGCGGGCGCATGAATCCCTTTTTGTGCGCATTGGGGTCAGGGAGAACATAATCGACCACGATACCTTCGGCCGCATTGTCTGCCCTCCGCTTTTTAGTATTCTCCTTCCATGTTCGTTCCATATCAGACGGGAAATCGTTGCTGACGAAACAGACGGTTTCTTTAACCTGATTGATTATGTAGGTTTCATCGAGCATGTTGTATTGGCGGATCGAGACGAGTTCCTTGAGGTAGTTGGTCAAGTATTTCCCGCCTATATCCAGGCGTCTGATGCCGCGTTGGAGCGGTCGACCATTGTAGACCGGCGTAACCGTTGTGTGTGAATAACCAGAGTCGATTACAAGAAGACACTCGATGGGAAGGACAGCAGACGTTGGATCTGTGGAGACCGGGTCCCCGAATAGAGAATGAATCTCATTCCAAGCATTTAGCGTCGGTCCTGGTCACCCAAAAAAATATAGTCAGTTCTCATTTCACCGTCCTCAGCACGTACATGAGAGGGCAAATACCCACCAATACACCTGGCATAACCCCCAAACCCCCACTCTTCCATAATAATCTCATCCGCATTCTTCTGCAGCGCAGGTATTGCATTCGGCGCCTCTGTAAAAACTAACGTTGTATTCTCTGGATCAGCACATCGAACCTCTCCCTTTCTTGCCGTCGCCTCGTCAAAAAAGGTATGTTCCCATATCTCTTTTTGCGCTTCCCAATTCACCACATATCCTTTCTCCACGGGCCGGCGGAAAGCTGCCTCGTTCCAGTCCGAGATGTGTGTGCTGAGTTGGGCGCCGGTGTAGACGTGTTTGTCTCGTGTTCGGACGAGGGCATTCGGGATGACGAGGCATGAATTTAGGGATTCGGAAGGAGATTTAGAGGAGATATCTGGCGCGTAGCCGGCTTTCAAGGTGTATGCGCCATTATCAATTATGAGCGTTCTGTCGGGGAGCGGTTGAGGGGCTGGAGCGGCGGGTTTACCACCCCGCGTGGGCTTTGTGGTTCCCATTGTTGGAGCGAAGAAAACTATGCAGACGGAGTATATCAATTTCCAGCCATCTCGAGGGTAGTCAAGAAGCTCGAGGCCGCCAGACTGAATGTTGATGACGACAGGGAAGAGCGAGCTTCAAGATATCTGCGGATCGGACATTCAATGTTCCGGGCGGAACTTTAAATGTCCGCTGTTCCGCCCTCAACCTGCTCGGCTACATAGATTGAACGACATTCATAAGGGTGACTCTGGGACCGCAAGTCATTATGGGGAGTTGTTATTATTTGATACTGTTGTGAAGTCGATATTAAACCCATCCTACAGTCACATCCATATACTTATACGAGTTGGGGTAGTTTGAATAAACGAACAAATATGCCAGTAATTTTGGACTGCTGGGGACAGACATTATCATTCAATATGCTAATCACAATATTCCAAGGCTTGCATCAACACCATACATGGAAGTCCTATATTCACCAATTTCGGTCCTGCCGCCTATATTCATCCTAAACCGCTCATTCCTTTTGGGCGGAAGCTAAGGCCGCCCGTCTTCCGGTGCTGTTGGGATCAAGATACGGGCGCTCCCCAAGACTCACGGCCCGCTGCCCAGTTCGGGCCCCCAGGCCCTCGATGTCGGCTGTTGCGGCATGGTACACGCTGCGGTTGTCCCAGATAGCTACGTTGACGCCACGGTTAGTTCAGAGCTTGTGCTATGGACATACAATTACATGACCTGTAAAGCGGGGCAGGATATAGATATCTTCCACTTACCAAGGTCATTCTTGTTTTGCCATTTATAACGGACTTGCAGGTCATGGTTCTCAACGATCAATGTCACAAACCACTTCAGCAAGTGGTCACTCTCCGCCTCAGTAAGGTCGTTGACTCGTCCAACATGAGATCCAACAGCAAACACGCTCTTCCACCCAGTGACGGGATTGGTTCGAATCACTGGGTGAACAGCCTTGAGCTCTGCGCCGACATTCTCTGGAGCCCCGCGTTCACCAGCGTACAGTTCGAAACCGTTTGCTTTGGCGCTCTCGCCGAAACCGGGTTGCTCATAGGTGGCGGTCAGGGATTCAAGGAACTTTTGATACGGCTCTGAGATCCGGTCATAAACCTCATAGCCCGACGCCCACAGGGTATCTAAGAAACGTCTAATTAGCACACTATATTTCCCAAGGCAACACGCTGAACTTACCACCACCACTAGAAGGAAGCTCTGTCAACCGCAGGATGGCATAGTCGCTAGGGATTGGTTCGAAAGTGATGTCGCTGTGCCACTGTCTCCTGCCAGACTGTTTATACTGGTCCAAGAAACGTTTGCTGTAGGCCAGTTTGGCTTGTTCGGAGCTGATGACGCTGATCTCATCATCCTTGCCACCATATTGGCGGCCAGAGTTGGCAACAGGGTGGATGTGGAGCTTGGAAGTGCTGGGTTTGCCAGACAGTTCACCAAGACGCTGAGCAAGTTCCTTCTGCAATTCGTTGTCCAGATCATCCTGGGCACGGAAGAAGACAACTCCACGTTGAGAAACTAGAAATTGTTAGACATACCCGACTTCGTCCTTGGCTTGAGGAGTTGGGTTCGGGAGCTCTTACTTGTGATGGCCAGGTCCCTGATAAGCTCGTCAGAGTTGGGTGCCCGAAGCCATTTCTTCAGGTTGACGTTCTTGAACTCCCTGCCGATAACAGGGGTCACGTCAAAGGAGTCAAACTGGTCCAAGGCACCAGATGGCTTCAGAGGTTCCCTGTGGGTGGAAGATGAGGGGGTGGCTAGCGATTTGGCATCCTTAATGGATTTACCAGCTTCGACTGCGACGGGTTGGGGGGTATCAACGACAGAAGGGGCCATTTTCAGTTAGGAAATAGAGTGAAGTGGTGTAAGATATCGCTTTGATCTGTCTGCTACTTTGAGTTTTCTTTGGGGATGAGATACAAGAGGCGCTGGACGACGGTCTGAACGGGCCACTTTATACATCTTGTCAAGTGTATGGAAACAGTCAATCTGGTTCAACCCCACGGCCTCGCTGGCATGGGTTGTCGTGGTCTACTTGTCTCGAACATACAGGGCATGATGCGAAAAGGCGCCAGATGATACCATCCAACTCACATCAATCAACAATCGGGACGCAAGCTCTCTTAGTGGCTAATCCGGGAGGAAAACTGCTTCCCCGTGCGCCTGTCCCACGTGCGTTCTGCGGGGGACGCACGCGATAATATCCCTGAGATGAGCAATATCTCGCCGTTGAGGTCGATCAGACATTCAATTGTCGTCATCCAGATCCGCAAGACGTTGGATAACACAGCCAGTCAATTGGCCTGTTCAATGCTTAGGCCGTTCGCTTATTAGCGCCGGGGATAAAAATACGTTTATTCCGGGCTAAGAATATCAGATGGCAGCAACAACGTTAAAATCGCAACATCTCACAACATCAAACGCTCTCGGGGGCCCAATACCAAGACCCCCAGATGCTGTCTACTCCCTGTTTACCAGATAAATTAAGCTAGTAGGATGGCTTCTTCCCGCCCCTGTTGTGGACCCCGGATTTCTCTGTTGCTCTCCCGCTGACGTCGTTGCAGTCTATCCTAGGTTTTTTTGAAAACTCAGAGGTAGAGAGGGAAACGCTCCTCCTGAGCTTCATTCAAAATCAAGCTGATATTGGAGAATCTTTTTAGAATGTTCCCACCGGCAGTCTATTTTTGAAGCTGGACGTGGTATTGCACTATCACAATCGCTCGTGCGGACTGCATTGAAAGCTTGTCACCAAATTACGGAAAGCCTAAGTTTACGGCAATGTCGCTGCTTATCAGATTAAGGAATTACAAATGGCATGATATCCGCGTATCTACAGCCAATCTTTGGCCGTCTGAAGATAAGAGTCGTGATTCTGGCCGTTTTACTCCAGTCTTGCTAGCCAACTGTGAAACATCTTCACTAATTGCGAAGATGGAATTCTAAATTGCGTGCTGTATCCAGGGGCGCAATCTGCAGGTAGACTTGATACTACTCTCAAGCTGCATTTCATTTGTCTTAGCTATTTCTTGGCTACTCGGATTTAAGAGAAAGGACTTAGATACATGATTTATCCAAGTTATGTCGATTTTAATGCAAGGTGTGTCAGGATTCCCTCTGTTGGAAATATCGCATTGCATTTTGTTTATCAGCCATTGCTGTCAATCTACATTTGCGTGATTTGGGGCTTTTATGGCATCGTGAATGCGCTGGATGTTGTATTCTGATTTCACGATTTTAAGAGGAATTGACATCAGACAAGCAGCAATGTTGATTCCCACGCCCGCCATAGGTTGCATTGGTATTGCGCAGTATGGTCTCTGTGATATAAGTGCACTGACGGTTCTCCTATTTCGAAATATCCATGCCGTGACAGTCTCATTGACTAGCAAAATTATCTTTTTTTGAACTGCTAGCTTTGGACTTGGTCTCCCTTCAGAGGTTGACAATGGGTACTGTTTACCCTCCGAAGAAAAGCAGTGCGGAACTATCATCAACTGAAGGGGATACGACTCCAGATTCTACCACAAATCACAAGACTATTTTCATCCAAGAAACCAGAGTCGATAGTCGGGAGGACCTCGGGCTTGCATCAAACCCGAATGCGGGACGCCGATTCTGGTTCCAGCGCGGGAAAAGTTATGATCCAGAAGCAATCGCTACTCAGCCATCCGTATTCGATGATCCTGAAACCGCAAAGCAACATCAGCCCCGTGACGATTGGGAGAATATTCATAGATTTGATCCGTCTGCAAGATGGACGTGGGGGGAGGAAGAAGTAAGATTTGCCATGATGGTGTTCCTGTCCATGTACTGACATCCAGAAGAAACTTATTCGCAAAATCGACTACAAAATTATGTTATGGGCTTGTGTCATGTTTATGGCTTTGGAATTAGACAGGTCCAATCTTGGTAAGCATTTGACATTTGACAGAGATGCCAAAATACTAACTGTTTTGCAGGTCAAGCATTGGCTGATAATCTTCTCGACGATCTCCATATGACTACTAATGGTGAGAATTATGGCCATCCGTGGAGAGAATTAAGGTAGCCCAGCCTAACATGAGAACTACAGACTACAATCTGGGCAACACTGTTTTTGGACTTTCATTCCTTTGCGCAGAGCTACCATCCCAACTTGTCAGCAAATGGGTTGGACCAGACAGATGGATTCCTGCCCAAATGATTCTATGGTCTATCGTTAGCGCAGCACAATTCTTCTTGTCAGGCCGCACGTCCTTCCTTGTGTGTCGATCGCTTCTCGCAATCTTGCAAGGCGGATTCATCCCTGATGTTAGTATCCAGTCACCCTCCTTCATACTTTCATAACTAATTTATGTAACGAAGATGGTCTTATATATGTCCTACTTCTATAAATCCCACGAACTTACCATACGCCTTGGATTTTGGTGGACAGCGATGAGCACCGCCGATATTCTCTCTGGCTTCTTGGCTTTTGGGATCCTTCGTCTACGAACTGTCACAGGAACAGCTGGCTGGCGTTGGTTATTTTTGATCGAGGTAGGTTATTGACTAGCTGTCCTCTGACATTTAAACCACTAATGAAAGTTTACCTAGGGGCTCTTCACACTGGTTTTTGGCATTCTTTCCATCGGACTTATGCCAGCATCCCCAACCCAAACTGCAAATTGGCTCCGAGGTAAAAAGGGATGGTTTACCGAACGGTATGTGGTCACCTTTACTTCCATTATTTGCCTTCAAAACCGATGGTTCTGATTATTGATGGGTCAATTATGCAGAGAGGAGGTCATTATGGTCAATCGGGTTATTAGAGATGATCCAAGTAAAGGAAGTATGCACAATCGCCAGGCAATTACCCCCAAACTCCTGTGGAAGAGCTTGGGAGACTACGATCTATGGCCACTATATCTATTGGGGTTGACCTTTCAAACTCCCCAGAGTAAGTGTACACAACGCTCAAATTGTCCAACTCAAAGACGGTGAAAGCTAACAATACTCTCCTTTTAGTAACCGTCCACAGGTACTTTACGTTAACACTCCGAAGACTCGGGTTCGACACATTCAAAACGAACCTTTTAGCCATTCCGCAAAGTGTATGCCAAACAAATCCCCAAACCCCAAACAAAATCTTTAAAATACTGACCAGCCCATTTAGGTCTTGCACATGATAACAATGATCGGAATTTCGTACACGGCTGAAGTATTCCAATCCCTCACCATTCCAGCCGTGGTCGGTCAATTCTGGTGCCTTCCGTTCCTAGTATACATCTACGTCGCGGACATCAATAAGATCAACATATGGGCTGCATGGGCTGTTCTTACTCTCCTACTTGGATATCCTAACTGTACGCAGAACCTAATTATTATTATTTGGCAACTAAAATATTCACTAACATTTGTTGCCAGCTCACGCCATTCAAGTCGGCTGGAACTCGCGCAACTCCAACTCCGTCCGAGCAAGAACCGTCTCTGCAGCGGTGTACAATATGTTTGTCCAAGCTTCTTCCATCATAGGGTCTAATATATATCGGCAAGGTGAGTTAGAATTGCTTTTCTTTCTGCGGTTTCTATATTAAACAACGGTCCCCCGCTCTTGAAAACAACAACGCATCTCTCTGAAAATCAATAACAATGTCTCCAGACGACGCGCCCCGCTACCGCCTCGGAAACCGTGTTTTAGTCTCCCTCAACGTCGTAAACATTTTCCTCTACGCGTTTACCAAGATATACTATGTTCTTCGAAACAAGTATAAGGAGAAGAAGTGGAATGCCTTGACGGAGGAAGAGAAGCAACACTATTTGGAGAATACGACGGACCAGGGAAATAAGAGGTTGGATTTTAGGTTTTCTCATTAGGTGATCGTGAGGTTCCATGAAGGGGTGGGGGGACGTTGTGTAGAGTGCCGCTGGCGGGACGGTTTTGCTCCTTGATGTGGAGGTAGAAATATCTCGATTGTCTGGAGACTTAGGCATTGAGGTTTAGTGTTCATAAAGCTATGGATATATATAAGATTTACGAACATTTCACGATCCCTGAATTCAACTATCCCCCTGCGACCTGACCTCGGCCTTTCTGTCTTTCCAAACTGAGAAATAATAATTAGGGTCAGGCCGGTCACATGACTTCCCCGCCAACCAGCGCAATTATTTTTTCCCCCGAGAAAAGAATCCGATACCCTGCAACAACAACAACAATAACCTCCGTAAACCTCCCTACCTCACCATACACCGGGACCTACACACAGAAATGGCACCAACCCCCGCGCCCTCCCTCCCGAGTCTCCTCGAAGCAACCCTAGTCCTCTCCGACCAATTCATCTCCTCGCTCTCCCTCCCCACCCAACCCCAATCCGAACCCCCCACCACCACCAGCACATCCTCAGACTCTGCCCCCCTCCCCCTCCCCCTCCTCACAACCTCTGCCAACGCCCTAAAAGCCCAAACAACCAAGCTCTCCCTCCTAGCCATAAACAGCCCCTTCACCCCCTCCGCCGTCACCACAGTCCTAACCGCCGTCAACGAATCCATCCTCCCCTCCCTCGTCACCGCCGCCCTCCTCACGCTTCCGGCATCCTACACGACCGCGTTCCACGCGGAGGCGAAACTGTTGGTGAAGGATGTGTTGAGGGAGTTTGTGGGGTTGGTGGGGGTTGTGAAGGTTATTGCGAGGGAGCAGAATGGGAAGGGGAAAGGAGACGTGAAGGCCGAGCAAAAGGAGATGGTTCTGGGCGCGACGGGCCGTGTGTGGAAAGCGTGTGATGAGCTGGTGACGTTTGCGGGGGAGGGGGTAGTCGGGTTGGTTTCGCGGAAGGCGAGGATGTATCTTGAGCTTGTCAGGGATGGGATTCGGGAGTTGCAGGATTGGGATCCGGAGGAGGAGGAGGCGGGGGGGGATGGGGATGATGGATTTTTCGATGACGATGACGATGACGATGAGGATGAGGATGCAGAACATGAAGACGATGACGAAAAAACAAAACCGACCCCGGAAATCCTCCACGCCGAAAAATCCCACATGCTCCGCCTCCTCACCCCGCTCGCGCAAATTTACCCAGCAATCATCTCGCAGCGGCTCAAAAAGACCCCCTCCGCTTTAACCACTTCTACGCCCCTCTGCCCCTCTTCCGTCTCTCAATTGGACCGCCTCCTCCCTCACCTCCGCGAACTGCCCAACCTCCTAGACGAAGCCGCCGGCTCGCTGTATGAACATGACCTAGACAATGCGGTGGAGTATACAATAAGGCTACGCAAGACGGCCTTTATGGCGGCAGAAGTCATGAGGGTCCCATTGAGTGGTGGAAGCAGCGGTGCGGGGGCAAAGGAGGGGGAGCAGGGGGGTAAGAATGGGGAGGAGAAAGTGGTAGAGGACAAGTTCCCGAAATGGGCGGATACGTGGAAGAATGTTGTTGAGGAGATTGCGAAGTCGAAGAAGGAGGGGTGATGGGTATTCTTGTGAGGGTTGATTTATATTATGTGGGATGAAATTGGTTGGTAGGAGGGAAGGTTAAGATTCTTGTATACCATGATGTTCTGCATATGAACTATATACCCCACTGTTGAGACTCGCATCTGTTTCTAGGGAAAGTGGTTAAACATCCTCTCGAATCGCAGCAAGCCAATGAAGAAATTTTTTCTCAGAAGAACCGACTGAAAGCTCCAAAGCTATCTATCTCATATATCTAAACGTATTATATTATTATACAGACAAGATTATAAAAAGTAAATGAAACAGTTTAAATGTCGGAAGAAACATAGAAACGAAAAGAGAGATAGAAAGAGAGAGGATCCCTAATCACGAATCAAGGCGATAGGGGAGGAAGCAAGGAGAAGGATATAATAAAAGCGAAGGGAGACGCAGAAAGAAAAAAGAAAAGAAAAATCGCTCCACGCTCTAGTTTAACTTTCGTGGGCAGGCATTGTAAGAAAAAGAAAATTACAAAAGTAGATATATGAGCACAAATAAGAGAGGGAAAAAGAGAGAGACAGACAGGCGACCCCGCTCTACCCTCCAATATGAATATAGTCAATCCTCCTCGACCTCCCACTCCCTCAACTCCTCCGCCGTAATCCGATTCTTCAACCACTCCAACACAGCCTCGGTTCCCTTCGACACAACCTGCCATCTCGGAACCCGGAAGCTATTACCTGCAACATCCAACCTGCGCAAGCACGTCCCGCGATTTCCAGTTCCCTCAGTGCCCAAAAGACCAAGTCTGGGTGGTAACGAGGAGATGTTGTTATTGCTCACATCGAGGACTTGCAGGCCCTGTACGGCGTCGAATTCCAGGCTTTCGATCTGGTTGTCGGCTACTAAGAACGTGATGAGGTTTGGATAGCTGTAGCGGATGAATGGGAGAGAGCCGGTGAGTCGATTGTTTGAGATGTCAAGGAAGGTGAGGGAGGGTGCGGAGAGGTTGGCTTGGAGAGGTTCCAGGCTCGTCAGACCGGTTGAGCTGAGAGTGAGGTTTTGTAAATTGGGGAGAGCAAAAGGTGCGGTGATCAGCTCTGTGGTTTCCAGGGGGTTATTTGATAGGTCCAGATCTGTCAGCGAGTGAGCCACGAGAGAGAGGCCCGGTACTGGGAGTCTAAAGAAACGGTTGTGGTGTAGGTAGAGGCATTTGATGCCTGTTGACGATGCGATGAGTGGCTCCAGGTCTTCGGGGACCAAGTCGGCCAAGTCCGTGGATGATCGATCGAGAACGCCCCCCGACTTGACGCGCCATGAGCTGGGAGGAGTCGGGCTCTCCGGTGCCAATGTAAATTCTGTTTGCACAGACCCGTCCTCTTCCTCGGCCTCATGTATCTCGGGCTCGCACCGAAGACGGAGTTCCCTTTTTAATTCGTCCGTATCCATTGTTAGAAATTTGCGTTCCCGAAGAGGGTTATTCGCGATATGAAAAGACGTCAAGCTATCCATCAACGCAAGCTTCTCGTCTAGCGTTGTAATATTATTGCCCGTAAAATCGACGACTTTGAGATTCTCCAGGTCAAGAAACCCTTCGGGAATGACAGACAAGTCGTTGTCCTCCGCAGTTAGAGTAAGGAGGGATTTCCAGGTAGCAATGTTTGGAAGCGTTTTGATACGATTTGCATCTATCGATAACTGCTGCAGGCCCGGCAGGTCCAGATTCGCGGCAGCGGAAAGTTTTTCCAACGAGTTCCCAGCCACATTCAGAGTCTGTAATGAGTTTAATCGGGTAACGGAAGAAGGAATAAGGTCTCCCTGCAGTCGATTTTTCTGGGCGTTGATATCCACAAGTGGAAGCCCGCTAAGAGCCTCGAAGGGCAGCGAAGTCAAGTGATTTTCGGCAACATTAAGAGCACGTAGGGAGTTGAGACTAGCTAGTGAATCCGGAAGTTCGGTCAGACCATTACCATGCAGGTCCAACACCTCTAGCATGGAAAGAGAGCCGATACTAGGAGTCAAGCCGCCCTGAATATTGTTATTCGCTATTTTCAAGTCAGTAAGATGTGTAATTTCCGTGATGATATCGAAAGATTCTGCATCCAATTGATTATGCGAAAGATTTAGGGAACGCAGTCGCTGCAATCTCCGCAGACCCCTAGGGAGGGTGGTGAGGACGTTGCCATGAAGATCAAGAACCTCGAGTCCTCCAAATTGGCATCCCTTAGTGTCCTCATCCATCTCCAGGGTATTAAAATCAACATCAGGAAATATAGTGTCTGACAACGACTCAAATTCATTATCTGCTGCGATAAATTTGATAAGATCCACACTTTCGTACCAATCGCCTTCGCTTTCGGGATCAAAGTCATACATGGTCATCACCTCATCAGGAATCTCTTTCAGTCCCATTGCAGCGATATTTAGGTGACCCGATGTCCGCGCCGCGCTAGCTCTGTTTTTCAGCACTCGTTTATTGGGTTCGATTTTGGACAATTGGCCAAATGGATCCTGGGGTTCAGCAGCGTCTATTGGCTCGGAGACGCCATTGTTGGCAGAGTTCTCTCGTGCAGCCTTTTTGGCGGCTTTGGCTTTCGCGATGCTTTCCCGAAGCGCGCTCGAAGACTTTGACGGTTTCTTGGTTTCCGGTTCTTTCGCGGGTAACTCTGACGGATTGCCATCCGATGTAACTGACGTTCGGGACGACACCTTTGAGGCGGTAGACGTTGGGGAGGTGACATTGGACGAAATTGCTGAGGAAGGCTTCCGAGTCTTTGCAACAGATGGTCGGGGAGGCTTTTTAAATTCTTGATTTTCATTGCTAGGTTGTTCTCCAAATGCGTTGCTGAGTGATGGCCGCGATTTGGTAGGTCGGAGAGTCATACTCTTACTACCTCCATAGAAGGAGGTTCGTGGAGAGGCAACCGTACTCTTCGAGTCTTGTTTTGATAACGATGCAATTTTAGAGGAGTTATTACTCTGTCCCGAAGTAATAGCCCCGCCATTCAAGGAGGGTCGGCTTGAGGAATCTTTATACATAGAGACTGATCGCTTTACGAATGAGGGTTGCGGCATGCTCGAGGTAGTAGATGTCCGTGGCGCAGATACATTGCGTACCGAAGAAGAGAACTGTGGAATGGAGTTGCTTGTGTTTTCTTGTCGAGAAGAGGGCCGTGAGTTGTGGTTCATTGCAGATGCCGGGCGGGAGGGCGGTCCCATTGGACTTTCGGCAGCAAAAAAGGTCGACTTGCGCTTGCTAGGGGAGGGAGATGAAGGGATTTGTGCTATGGTTTCAATTGTCCGATCAGACAGTGACGGTCTTGGTGCTTTGTTGGTGTTGGGAGTATATATGCTTGTTCTGTCGCTTCTACTTTCGTGGTCGTCTTCCTCATCGTCCTCCGCAACGGCATCCGCCGCATTCAAAGTCCATTTCTGCACACTCTCGTTTAGTCCATAGGAAGGCTCCCGGACCTTAGTTTGCGATTGCAGCGGAGCATATGGCTTCTTAAAAACGTCCTCTGACGGCCTCCGTAACCGTTCGATGTTCAGCCCCCGGTCCGCCAGGAGTCTTTCTCTAGATGGCGACGGGCGAAGAGATTTGGAGGCAGAATTTGTAGGCAGGGGGAGCCTAGACATGGGGCGTGGGATGCCACTGGGGCGGGTGGGAGTTGAGGGTTGGTCCATGGTTGGGGACGGCTGAGGGAACCAGGGGTAGGGCTGTTGGGTGTTCACAGTTCGGGGCGTGGGGTGGAAAAGCAGCTGCAGTTAAGGTTTAGCCAAAGAGAAAAGACATAGCTGAGCGTATATGCATAGGCCTGCAGTCAATTGGAGTTGGATGGAGGGTACAGGCAGAGGGACCACGCATCTCAAGCTGCTGCTCTTTGTCGTCGTCGTCGTTGAAGTCTGGGATGAGGAAGATCGAGCTCTCCCTGGCGCTTTTTGCTGCGGACAGGGGTCGCTGTTTTGACTTTCCCCTTTTCGGCCCAAGCGCAATCGGGCCATGTTTCTCCGGCCCGGCCGAGTCTAGCCGGTTCAAGGCTAGCGTCGATCGTCCGTCTCAAACACGCTAAGCCCGATCGGAAACGACAGCCCCCGCACGTGACATGAGGCTGGTGACGCCAAGCCTCCCAACCTCCTCTTTTCCGCTTTGGGTCTCCTCGACGACGCTTCATCGTCTGCGCATTCGGGCGACACGTCTGCGTATATTTACCCGCCTCCATCTCGCCCCATCCCAGCTTCGCGTTCTTCTTTCTTCTTCTCCCTGTGTCATCCCTCTCCTCGCTGCTGTCTTGTCCCTCTCTTCTCCGCTCAATGACTCGTGGTCTTGGTCTCGCCTGTTGACTCGCTCAAGTGGGTCTCTGCCCTCCGTTGCCTCCACAACAATCGATATCAGTTATCCAGCACCACAATTAGCCCGCCGCCCTGGGGTCCCCAGAACTCGCCCGCTTGACGAGTCTACCCCGACCATTTCTATATTTATTGAACCGCTATCGATAGCCTTAGCCTTCAGCATCGAGGCGTTTCGAGTCCTTTGTCAAAACAGATATCTTGTCAGAGGATCCCATCCCTCGATTTGCTGCATAGACATTGCAGACCAACTGTGACGTGGCTCTGCTCCGTCGCGCGCAAGCTCATCATCTTTCACCGCCGCACCAACTCTTGAAATCTTTTCGACCAGACTCTCCCACCACCTCATCCTAGTATGTCGAGTAAAGACAGTGAAGAGAGGTCTTCTCAAAGCTCGTTGGGACCGCCTGCCGAAATCAAGATCCCAAGCACACCCATTCCCTCCAGAGCGTCTCTGTCGGCATCGCCAAATCGACCAGCCATGGAGCAAAGTGCCGCTATTGCTGCTAATAAACCGTCATTACGTTCATCGGCGCTTCCCGCTTCCTCCTCTGAGATGACACCCCCACCATCCTCACAGCAACCGCTACATGCTGCGACTCCGTTCCGCCGTTCCCGCTCGCACTCCAACTCGTTCCTTGCATCACCACCGGCCACGATCGACCAAACTCTATGTGTCGCCTATGGCGCGTCCGAAGACCTACCCACCCCAAGAGATATCGAGGAAGCAGATGAGACGCGGCTCCGAAAAATGGCCATGGACCTGCTCGTTTTCGCCAAGGAATTCCGCATGTCCGCTGCCCATTTCAAACTCCAACATAGCCTCCTATCTCTCACGAGCAGTGAAGCAGTCAAGAGGGCCGAGGTAGAGCAGCAACTGGCAAGACGGGAAGTTGAGATTCTACAAAGTGTAGAATATCGACACCGACGAGGCCTCAGTTTGGAAAAATCCCCTCAGCTCTCTCCCAATACTCAACAATCGGATGCTACCTCAAAGCGAATGAAAGAACTTGAAGATGCAAACTTCACGCTCGAGCGCCGCCTTCGTCGAGCCAAGAGAGTTATCGAGGAAGAAAACGACAAGTACGAACTCCTTGCGGAAGAAAACAGCCGTCTCAAGAAGCGTATCCGCGAGAACCGTGAACACTTCACCCTCATGATGGACCATGGGTCTTTGTCGTCGAGTCCTCAAACCGAATTTCTTACCCCGCAACGAAAGACTACCACCACCCGCTATCCCGATAGCGCTCGTTCTCACATGAGCAGAGTTGGGAGCCAGGATCCGATTGCCGCTCTACTAGCTGCTGGTCAAGTGCTGCATACAGAAAATGCCAGCGTGCATTCAACGCCTCAACGAAACCGCGACATCCATAAACACCACCAAGGGCACTCCCGCGGCACCCACTCTTTGTCCTCGTTGCCAATTACACCATCGCGTTCCAGAGCCACCGAATCACAGGGCCATTTCTTTACCCCCATTAACAAGCGCACCCCTGATTCGCGTCACCAGCGCTCACACCGCGAGGATCGTGACCGTCATGATCGGGACAGTACTCTGTCTGCGTCTGATGAAGAAGCGCTCACTGATGAAGATATCCCCGCATCCCAAGCCAGCTCCCTGGCCACCAGTATGCTCCGTCGCTATCCTACCAGCAGCCAAGAGAATTCAAAGTCTTCCAATATTGGAAAGTCAAGTTCGATCCTGCAAAGCAAACTCTTTGGACAGGTGAAGAAGGCCGGCGTCGAACGACCAAGTGAGAGTTTGAAGCGGAAATCCGGATACAACGATAAGGAGATGGCGGCTAAGAAGATGCGGATTGGGGAAGCCCTAGGACTAGGCATTCAATCCTAATCACAACTTCGATTTCTATTCCCATGTTTCTCCTACATGTATTGTGACTAGTTTCCTTTGTTCCGACTGATGTTTTTGGTATTCCCTTTGTGATTTCTTGGTGTGCTACTATTTCCCACGATTGATGATGCTCCTGATGTTTATGCCTGCAATATGATTTACGACTGGACTTGGTGGGATCTGGCCGCGCTTAATGTTTTTGGGACATGGGGTGTATTTTCATTCTTGGGGGTTTCTTTTGTTCTTCCTTGGTCTGTTGGATGGCTTGCAGCCGTTGTTAATATGCGAGAATGATTTGGCACACGGGATAAGAAATGTAGTAGTATTGCAATGTCAATTCATTGTCTGTTGATCTAAGCTGAGATGTCTGTTCTGCCCTCCTCAGGTAGCAGAGCCACGCCGTAGGGAACAGAAATTCCACACACACTTTTGCGTACAGCAGCTCCCCATATCTACCCCATCAGCAGCAACAACACACCGTATCCCACCGTATAAATAAATTCGTCTGCCAAAAAGCCGTGTCCGGCGTGTTGTGTCGAGGCGGAGGCTGATTGCCCGATTAGGCAAGCGATAGGGCTTGTGGGTGCTAAGCGAGAATGCGGCTCTGCGTGGCGGCACACCAAAAAAGTTCCCACCCAAAAGATCTCTGTCTCCCCGAACAGCGAACGTCGAGACACGACCAGCAACACCAACTCCGGCCTCGACACCTTGGTCCCCATCAATCACAATGGTATGTCCTATCCTATCTTCGCATGCTACTATGCTACGTGTGTCTCTGGCGATGAATTTGCGCGGATTGGAGATGGCTGACTGATGCTGTTTGTTGGGCGAATATATAGGCGATCAAGCACAACCAGACCATCCCGAAGAACCGTGAGTTTTATCCTGTGACCTCCGAATCGAAGCCGTCGAGATGTCGATTGTGATGGGAATTTGGGACGAGAAAGAAGAACGAAAAAATTCTGACTTTGATTCTGCGCAGACTTCCACAAGGACTGGGCTCGCCGTGTTCGGGTACACTTCGAGCAGGTACGACAATTAATCCAAAATTCATCCCCCCTTCGACGCGCTCCCCTGGCAGTTATCGAGATCTCGAAAGACGCAAAGGACATCAGAATCGCCTGTGGGAGGAATTGTGGACTTCTCGACTGACAAAACTGCGTCTATAGCCCGGCCGCAAGCACCGTCGTCGTGAAGCTCGTCTCGCGAAGGCTGCTGCTGTTGCTCCCCGCCCAGTCGACAAGCTGAGACCCGTTGTGCGATGCCCTACCATTAAGTACAACAGCCGTGTCCGGGCTGGCCGTGGATTCACCCTCTCCGAGCTCAAGGTACGAATTCTCCCTAGAAGTGGAGTATGGGGTTCGGTCTCGATTTTTCAAGCGAAGCTTGCAGATTTTGATATTGCACATCTTCAATATGAAGGAGGGTAATACTTACGCATCCTGCACTGTATAGGAGGCTGGCATCCCCCGCAAGTTGGCACCCACCATTGGCATCAGCGTCGACGCCCGCCGCGCCAATGCCTCGACTGAGTCGCTCGCCGCCAACGTCGCCCGCCTAAAGGCCTACAAGGCCCGCCTTATCCTCTTCCCCCGCCGTGGCGGACAACACAAGAAGCTCGACTCCACCCCCGAGGAGATCAAGGCTGCCCAGGAAGGATTCGCCAAGAGCATCGACTCCCTCCTCCCCATCACCAACGTCAGCCGCGCCGAGGCTATTTCGGAAATCAGCAAGAGTGACCTGCCCGCTGGTGAGGCTGGTGCTTACCGAAGACTCAGAGACGCTCGGAGTGAGGCGAGATTGGTCGGTGTCAGACAGAAGCGGGCCAAGGCTAAGGCTGACGAGGAATCTGCGGCGAAGAAATAGATGAGGGTGATGTTGCGTGTGTGGAAATAATAATGACAAAATGAAGCGATCAGTTTTGATGGAAATAACTACTGAACGTTTTTGTTTCAAATCTTATCCTTTCTATGCCCGGTCCCCTTCTTCTCTCCCGCTGCCGGTTTGTTGCTTTTTTCCCCTTTGTTGCGTGTGCTAAATCCCCTTGTTTTTACCGGCTTTTTTTTTCCTTTCTTTTTTTCCTCCTCATCATGACTGAGCGGGGTTGCTTGGGTTCGGGTTCTTGGGTGAATCAACGAAAAGAACAAAAAAGGGAGCAAATGGAAATTATATCCTGAGGCAAACACCCCTCGAGAAGAATCTCAGGCATGGTTTCTGGCGTTACGATTTGCATGCCTCCCTTTTCCCTTTGCCCCAGACACGCAGTGAAACATGACAAATACAGGACCCGAAAACATGCCCTTCAAACGGCAGCCCAAAGACAATCGTAGGACGCACGCTCTCCCTACTCAATTTCCCCGATGAACAACACCCCAATACGAATCGCCAGCCCAACGCAACCGACTACCCAATATGCGACCAAATCAACTCAAACCAATCCCATCCCCAATCCCCAACATCCCCACTCCCCCTCCCTCAACCCCCCAATCCATAGCACGGATGTCAAATTACAACCCAGTCCAATTCTCCCTGGCTGCGGTTGCGCCGAAGATGTGCTTATATTGAAAACAGCGAAAAGCAAGGGATGTCCTCCGTCCACATTTTTAAACAAGTGTTTGGTTGGAGGGTTTCTTGCTTTTCTGTTGTTAATCGCCGGATGTACTAGGTCCATGCGCTTTTCTTAATTGAGAGGTGTGGCATTGTACCCATTGAAAATTTGGCGACATTTTTGTCTTTTAGTCTTTTTTGAGGCTTTGGTTATCTTGAGTTTAGGAAATAAAGTTGAATGGAACTCTCTCTTTTTTTTTTATATATATGTGCCTTTACTTCAAAGTAGTTATGTGTAGATCTGGTGGGGAAGTAGTTTTGATACTCTAATGTATCTTAGTCTGTTTCTTAGATTGTCACTGGGCTAAAACACATCACCATGTCTTCCTATTTAAATGCATGCATGATATCATTTCACTGCCCAATGCAATGTTAACCGCCATCCACAGCTAAACATCTATAAATATATAATCTAACCACGCAGCGGTAAATCCTGTGGATTACCTATAAAAATCAATTCCAACAAGTTTTATCTAGCCTTGCCTGAATAGAAAAATATATATATAAATCACTTACCACCTAATCCCCCGTCTATATATATCCAACCTCTGGATCTATTACCTGCAAATCACTTAACAACCATACTTCTACGGCAAGACACATAAACATCCGTTCCATCTCAAGTATATAACACATGAGCGTTGGGTCTCTTTTCTTATTGAAAGCAGTGGGCGTAGTATAAGTTATAACATTAAGTTGCTGGTTGGGTTACTAATTAATTCTCGCATTCTGGTATCCCTGCGCTATATATACTCGGGATGGGAACTTGTGTGGGAGATATATTATAATAGACATACTAGGCTTCTAGGTTGGTATTTACATACCTTCCTGATCTTTGATCTGTTTCCCTGCTATATGTGCCTCCCCACCTAAATAATCAATGACATACAGAACCGTCCCCGTCGACGGAATCAAAATGAAGAAAAAACATACATATACAAATTAAGGGAGTAAAAATGATCAAAGTACCCATACCGTCCCATCCATAGCCACCCATCGCTTTAAAAGAAAAAAAGGCAACCCAAACAACCACAAAACACAATAGAAGAAAACCATCCTCACCCCTCCCCAAAAACAACACCCACAACCCCCTCCACCGCCCTAACCAACACCTCCGGATCCGCATCAATCGGCACATCTCCATTCCCATCTCCATTCCCACCCCCCTTCCCAAACTCCCCAATCAAAAACCCGCCAAAAACCCTCTTTGCCTCCCTCTCCACCTTCTTCGCCGCACCCCTTACCCCATCAGAAACATGCACACTAACATCCGGTGCAAAATGGGGCTCACTGGTCCATAAATCCAGCACGAGCGGGCAGGTGATGAGTAACCCGACTGATTCTGATGTTGCCGGGTTGGTGTCGGTATCGGCGTTGGTGCTGGTAGAGAAAAGCAGCGATGTCCTGCCGAGATGGGGGAGGAGGGCGCGCGGTGTGTATTTCCCAGCTTTACTTTGATCTGTTTTTTGTGGCTGCTGATGCTGGGAACGTAACTCTTCGAGTCTGACCCATAACTTCGCACGGGCAATGTCTGCTTCCCAGTACCGGCTGATGCCCCAGCAGAGGCTGGAGATGTCGCGGTTTAGCAGGGGGTTGGAGAGGCGGGTGGTTAGCCAGGTGTGTAAGGGGGGAGGGACGTTATGGGTTTGTTCTTTGTCCGTTGCGGGTTTGAAGGGTGTTTGTGGCGGGATGGAGATTGAAAGGACGGCTTGCTTTTCTGGGTCTGTTTGGAACGCTAAGGGTATTTGGAAGAGGTGGGATGGGAAGGGTGGGGGAGGGGTAAATGTTAGGGTGTGTGTTTGGGTTAGGGAGGAGGAAGTGGATGTGTGTGTGGTGAGGGATAGGGCAGCAAAGACGGTGAGGTAGGGCGTCAAGTCAGCGGGCTGTTCAAGCGCAAAGGGGTTTTCTGGCAGTGGAGATGGTGAGGGAGCTGTGTCGATTTGGGGGATGAATCGGTCAGAGGAAAATGGGAGGAGGAATGACAGGAGGGAGGAAATTGTGGGTGGTGCAGGGGGTGGAGGGGGCGGAGGGGCGCAGGATGGGTTGGAGGTTGTGAGGAGTTCGCTGTGTAAGTGTTAGCTAGGAACATGGGAATATGAGCGAGTGGGAATATGATCCTCATACATCAAGTTATTAATTGCCTCCTCATTTGGCTCTGGGTATTCATCTGGTCTCTCATACTGTTGCGCGGCATCCTCAAGTTGCGTGATGTCCTCTTTCAATAGTGCAAGTTGAGCAGCAAGCGCGTCACGCAGCTTCTGTTTCTCCTGTATCTCGCGTGGGATCCCTTCATCTAGGCGTGAATCGCGAGTGGGCTCGAAAACATTATCCTGTTCATCGCCAGCGTCTTCCCCCTCTTTGGGTTTCAACGGACTCGGCTTCAATCCATCCCTTAGCCTCCGTTTCCGCTTTTTCTCCTGCCGCCAGCTCGGACTGCTACTCAACAGTCCCTTCTGACGATTACGCGCTCTCTCCCGACCCAACTCAGTGGGCGTGGGAGGCAATTCCGGCTCTCCATTCTCCTGCTCTGACGAGGACGAGGACGAAGAACGAGCATCGTGCGCATTGTCATCAGGTCCACCCACCGCCCGTCCAGCTCCAAACCTTAATCGCGAAACACCATCGTCTCTGGCGTCCGCCATTACTGCCCCTGCCCTCCCCTCCGGTGCCAGACCCGGTGAGAACGAAGCCCTCCCCCGCTCCGACGTCCGCCTGGGCGGCGCCACAAAATCCGGCACGCTTGACCCACGACGTGAGCCACCCACTAATAAACCAGTTTCCCCCGTCTCCCGTGCAGCAAGCGACGGTCGCAACGGTATACTACTCCTAATCCCACTAATCCCACTACTCTCTCGTCCCCGACTTACCGGCCGCGGCTGAGCAACTTTCGCCGGGGAGCGGCCAAGGACGTTTCTGAGGACATCGGGGTGGGAGCGCGCAAGACTGGAGCGGGTGGGGGATCGGAAGGAGGCGCGGTGGGAGGGTTTATCTGGACTGAGGGGCGGTTGAGGCTGAGATTGGGTCGTGTTTGATGCGCTGACGGGGATTGCGCTGGAGGAGTTTGAGCGCCGGCGTTTGGGGGGTGAGGCGAGCATTGGGTATGGGGATGGGGCGCGTCGGCATAGGTGGGGGTTAGAGGGGGTATAAAAGGTGCTGAATAGGGGCAGGCAGCCAGCGACAGTATATATCCAGAAGGGATCTTGTGTAGAGACATACCAATTGCGCGCAAGACGGCGTCGAGTTGTATACAATCGGAGTTGAAGTTGATGTCAACAGAGATCACGTGATTGGCCGGCAATGCGGGCGAGTTTGCACTGTTTGCAGATGACATAATCCACGTGATTTTCATCTCGGCTCGGGGTTGACTCCAAATACTCCCCGACATTACTATATAGGACCAGGAGATGGGAGGTGTCTCCCTCATCTACAGCTTATATACACATAGTTTTCCCAATGGACCCTCTAGCCCTCCTAGCCAGACACCGGCTGCGGCACACCACCTCCCTATGCGCCCGATGTCTATCCCGAGCCATCCCCCCGTCCGCCCGCCGACATGCGCACTCAAGCGCACCGCTCCACAGACAACAAGCCGCCAGCCAGGCGCGGAAGCAAGATGACACAGAACCCCCAGCCCCCGAAAAACACGCCGCCCAAGCCTATCCGCTACGGGGCTACTACTCCGACATCCTCTCCGCGACCTTCCGCCCGCGTCCAGCCCTGCGCACACGACCCCCCTCGCAGCCCCCCGCCACACCAAACCCAGAACCGCAAGCGCAAACACCAGACCAACCCTCCCCCTTCCCGACCACTTCCACCACCGAAGAACAATCCCGCGCCGACAAGCTCTCCATGGTCTTCGGCACCCGCGTCGCAAGCCCAGGCTACAACTCAACCCGCTACAACCCCATCACCATGCCTCCCGAATCCACCTGGCGGACGATAAACGGCGTGCCGATCCCGCCACGGCCCGCGGAGCCGGATAATTGCTGCATGAGCGGCTGCGTGCATTGCGTCTGGGACGATTGGCAGGATGATGTTGAGGCGTGGGCGGAGCGGGTGAAGGAGGCGAGGAGGAAGGTGGAGATTGAGGTTGAGATTGGGGAGGGGAGGAAGACGGCAGCTGAGATGAGGGGGAAGGGGAAGAGGGATATGAGGCAGACGGCTAGGAAGGAGGTAGAGAGCGCGAGTGGGAGTGTGGATGATGATGGGGGTGGGTTGGAGGGGAATTGGGCGGGTGGGGGTGGTGGCGGGGACGAGTTGTTTGGGGATATTCCTGTGGGGATTAGGGAGTTTATGAAGACGGAGAAGAGGTTGAGGGAACGGAAGAAGAAGATGGCTGCTGTGTAGGGGAATTAAGTTGAGATGTTTTTTTTTGGCTGGGGACTGGTTTTCCTGGTTGCTTTTTTGCAAGTTTTGGACTCGGTTGGTATAGAGATGATATCCCGTATGGATTTAGCCTTGTTATATAGAAAGATGGTGTGCATGTGCATATGTACGTATATTATTCCCCTCTTGAGCTTGGATACACGAATAGCGCGTGCATCTTATTTTCGAGGACGTTATTTTTTAACCCTGTATTCCCGGTATTCGTGTAGGTCTAAAGAGAGACGCATCGAATCGCCCTGTTCAATATCTATCTATATCTGCCTCGAATCGTGCGGTCACCTTATATATTTCAAGGGTATAGGGGCTTTCAAGGGTATAGGGGCTGTGGATGAAAGCGGAAGGTTGGACGGAAAAGGCCGAGTGGGCGAATGTTCCGATTGGGCTTGGGAGCCCCTTAAATAATTCTAATTGGGATGGGGGGAAAAGAGAAAGGAAAGGAACCCCAACCACTCTGGCAATCTACCTAATGATCTTTCAAGAATAGAAGACGGAAGGAAATAAAGAGAAAAGGAGAAAATGTACAAAAAGTATAACAAAGAAAGGGACGAGGTCCAAAACCTTTCCTAGTGGTCATCATTCCATCTATCGGGTATGTAGGGAATAAATCGGCCCCATCATCTCTCACGTCTTGTCAAATAGACAAAAAGGGAGTATGAGGCCGTTATAAAAGGGAATCATGGAGGAAAAGACGGAGGGATGAAAAAAATCCTAGCATCACTCAAGATAAGCACTTGCGCCAAACAACATGCATGCATTCCGTGAAGTCTAGTATCTATCCGCTGTATGCATTATCTTCACTGCTGGTAGCTCCCAGCGACCTCCCGCATCAAGTCTTCGAGCATCTCCCTTCGTGCTTGGTGGAGAGTTGCGGGCTATTTGGAAAGAGCCAAGGTGTCAGTACATCAACAACACCTTCTATCCATAACGGCAGAGATCAACATAAGAAAGGGGGACAAACTCACATTATTCTTCAACAATCCATTGATCAAAATGATCGCATTGTCTCGATCCTTGGACTTCTTCAGCCTATCCGTCTTCTCTTGCGCTGCCTCTCCCTCTGATGGAACAGAAATAACCGCCTTCACTGTATCGTTGAGAAGTTGGAACACATTCATGTTTTGGAGACACTCCACCACTGCGACAGATCCTGAAGGTGTGGATGCCATCAGCGCAAGTGCAAACCATCCCTCACTTTGAATCACAGGCCACTCCGTTTGAGTTACCATTGCGGCGATGGGTCGCGCCACGTCTTCGTGCAGTTTGTAGAGGCGTTCGGAGAGATTTGAGGCCTGGGTCGCGATCTCACTTCCCTCTTGCAGGCGCTGGTTGATGGAGCGGACAATTGCCGCAATAGTACGGCCGATTTCTGTTTTTATGGGGGCTGAGTCTGTTTTTAGTTCAAGGGAAAGGAGGAGGGAAAGGTAGGTACGGTAGTTTGCGGGTGAGTCAGGGTCGAGGGAGAGTGGTTCGAGTAGGAGGGAGATGTTGTTGAATGAGGAGACAATTACTTGACGGGTCAGGCTGGCAGCGGCGAACTGGACTTGAGGCACAGTTTCGAAAGCCCAAAGGGGAGATACGGCTTTGATTATCCCGGCTGAGCCTAGGTATTCTTTGTTGCCGCTTGCAATGGCAAGATTCTTGAGAAAGCCGAGAACGGCGTGTAGGACGGCACCTTGAGCGCCACCGTTGAGGATTGAGATTAAAGGCACGTGGACTCGGAAGTTTTGCACCATCGATTCGCAAATTTCATCTTCGCGGGCGAGATTTCCAAGCATGACGCATGCACAGATTTGTAATTGGTCTTCAGGTCTCTCGAGCCATGACCGAAGTGTCTCGGAAAGCTCGCAGTTGAGGGGGTAGGCTTTAGAGAATAGCGGAAGAGCAGAAATGTCGGACAGTGTTTGGTTAAGCTTGAGTTGAAGTTGTCCGAGTATTTGATTGTCATCCGAGGAAAGGTCGTCGGGTTGAACATCATATGACTGGCGAAGGACTGATGTTACTCCTTCGACAAGCCGGCGAATGACGCATAAGTGTTGGAAGCGTTCATTTTGGAGGTATGAAGCGAGGGAGCTTGCGGCGCTTGAAAAATGAGCAAATTCTATTTCTGGATCGGTTGCCAACTTGACTATCAAGGGAAGAGCGGCATCTGGGGATCGCTCGATTCCTTGTGCTAAATTTCTTAGTCTCTATTCCTTCATGGGGATAAAAAAGGGGTAAAACCTTGGTCACTTGCTGTCTCTAGTAGTTCATAGGTATAAGACTTGAGCGCATTTCCCTCGATCAAGTCGTTTGCAAGGAGACAGAGTAGGCTGTACCCGACTCCATTTGCCGCAGCTTGTGCTTGTGCAGGTTCTGTCAATGGCAGGTTAGCCACGAGTCGTAGATTTTAGGTGCAACTGATAACTAAAACTGACCAAAATCAGCGCAAATATTGTATATGACAGGGATAGCAACATGGACCACGGCAGGATTTCGGAAAAGCTTGATTACTGAGAACGTGTAATTCTTGTCAACAACCAGCTGCCGGTTCTCATCTATCTCTCCAGTTAGCACAGCCGACGTCTCAGGGGTATGATTCAGACCCATCACGCACTCGTATCCGCACATGAGTTCCCAATTAGCCGCAAAGAATGTAGCAATACATCGTCGTCCACATCATCTGTCGCGATAACCTGGAGAAAAAACTCCAATATACCACTCTGACCATACGGAACTCGCCAAGCAGCTTTTGGTGTTGAGTTAGCCCAGCTCTTCCTCTATACAACAGGCTCGATTGGGGTAGATCAATAGACGTACGATCTCGACTTCCATTCGCCAACACCTCTGCGACTTGTGCCATGTAATCCGACCCACTACTCCAGAGACGATCGAGGGTTGCCCTCACCCCTTGGAGGGTGCCCATATTCTGCTTCCCACGGCGAGCATCTTCGTCTCCTACTTCAAGCGAAGCTAGGAGCCCCTTAACACCGAAGCTTCCCTCGTCCTCTTCAGCACTCTGGAATATGGCTTGCAGAGTACGAAACATCCCCTCTTCCTCCTCCTTTGGCAATTTTGGTCCGTCTCTAGCTGGAGCAGACGGAGGGACAGGGGCCTCTGAAAGCGTATCAGGGGGGTGGGCAGTGGAAGATACTTGACTTGGTTCTTCTTGTTCCTCTTTTGATAGAGATGGAGGGGCGGGATTGTCTGATGCAGAGGGCTCATGGGCCGCCGGCAAGTGCTCGGAGGCCATTGATTTATCTTTTATATTATCCATATTTTTTTGCTTTTGAGGAAATTTGATACAAGAGAAGGGTATCGCTGCCTGGCCGAGGACACACTGGCGGAATTGTCAAACACCTCCCCGAGTTGAAGATGACTCCAGAATAGAAACAGTCTCCAGTCAAGGCTAGGTATCAAAAGCCACAAAATCGGATTTAAACCCAAAATTGCAACCCCCTCCGTGGCTCGATGACAGAAGAAGCGCTTGGGAGGCAGGACATGTGACCCTGCGCCTAGGCAAGACAGAGACAAGTCGGACTGCGTTCCAGCAGAAAGGCTGCAGTCTCAGCACTAAGCAGGCGCTAAGCGTGGTTCTGGGATGCAACCTGGCGGACAGACAGGGACAATCGAGCTGATTCACGAGCGTCAAACTCTAGGCATCCAGCTGGTGGGGCTGTTAATTGGCCAAACCCACTGTCTAAACGAGCATCGACAGCGCTTGTGGAGGGTTACGAGGGAGAGCTGAAGAGAGCGTCAAGGAAAGGAAGACAAGAGGGCGCAATTGGGGGGACCAGAGAAGCATCAAAGAGTTGTGGACTGGAGGACGGCAAGGAGATGTGAGGTTGAGGTTGTCATGTATGTATGGAAGGGCGGACTATCCGTTTTGGGCAGGGTTAGGGCTTGCGCGGCTAGTTAACTAAGGGCCGGCGCTTGGCCCGCTTGCGGCTGCCTGGCGCTTATCTCTCTAGCCTCGTAAACCTCCATTCTTCCCCTGATATCAACCCTGGAACCATCTTCCCGACGCCACTTGTGGCTAGTATGCCTTCTTCCTTGTATGGTTGTACCCCGCTCACGGGCGCCTGGGCATCAACGCGCCTGGCTGCCTGTCTGAATCCCTCCCACGTCAAACTCATTAAACACATGATCCCTGGAGCCCAGTTTTCCTCAATCAGTATGAACAATGGCCTGGCAGAATCTCCCCCAAGAAATCAAATTTCTCATCTTCGGTGAGATAGCCGACGGTAGTAACAAGCCCGCGGCCGTTTGGGTAGAGGGCATCAAAAATTGCCTTTTAGTCTGCAGTATGTCCTTCGTTTTACTTCATCCCACACATGCCTCGTCTTAATTGTTTGATTAGAGGAATGGAATGCTCTCATCCGGGACCGTCTTCGCAAAAAGGAACCCACAATAGAAACTTTTGCATGTCTCAGCGAAGCCCTTATGCTTCCAATCCTGGAGTACTCGATTCAAAACCATAAAAATCATATCGAGAAAGCGGAAGATGGTCATGGTCAGAATGTCGCCCGTGGTGTTGAACGTTCTGATCTCCTGGGTTCGTGGCTCAACAGGTCAATCGCGTGCGAATTTAAGTCCTGTGTGGGGCTGTTGTTAGCAGCCGGTGCCAACCCAAACCTTGATGATAAATCGGGGTTCCCCAGTACTCCCATGGATTGGGCGGCCCAAACATCCCGGATGGACATCGCCGTACTTCTCCTCTCTCACGGCGCCCATTTGAGGGGAATGGATTCGATCTATGATTATGGGCCCGAGAGGCGGGAATTCGAGTTTCCACTCCTCTGCCATGCTGCGAGGGAGAACTTGATATCGCTGGTAAAGACTCTTCTAGGCGAAGGTGTGCCAGTGGACCAGGCCGATGCTTCTGAAACCCCTCTTGTAGAGGCACTCAGAAAAGACAATACAGAAATGGCTGTTTTACTGCTGGATCATGATGCCGACCCTGGCTTCGGCTATGAAGATAACCACGGTAATTGTCTGCCAATACTGCCGCTGAATGTCGCCATCATGTCTTGTTCGATAGAAACAGTTCGCATGCTCATCGAGAGAGGCGCGGACGTAAATGCTTCCGACGAAGATGGGTTAACACCACTACTCTGCGCAATACCAGACAAGGAACAAGTCACGTTGTTACTCCTTGAACACGATGCCATAATTGAAGAAGGCCACATTCAAAAAGCCGTCCGAACCGCCTCACTTTCATTTCTGCAAACATTACTGGACTATGCGGATGACTCGCTCGCTACTGTTGCTTTGCAGGAATCTGCAGCCGCCAACAAAATCGAATATGTTCGGTACCTACTTGATCGGGATGTCAAGCCCAGGAAAGTAAATATCACCGCTGTATCCAGTGGGTCCACCGATATTGTCAAGCTGCTTCTGGATGCTGGAGCGGATCCGAACACAACGGCAGATTTTGCTGAAGGCTCCTTGATAGACTCGGTGGAGGTCGACGCGCTGTTAATTGATCAGGAGACACCTTACCGTAGCCCGATGCGTCCGGGCCCATCGGCGTTGCAGATTGCTGCTACCAAGGGGCATGAGGAGGTTGTGCGTATTTTGTTAGATGCGGGAGCTGACGTATATTATCCTGACGGCATCTACGGGACTGCATTAGATGCAGCGATATCATCGGGCTCAAAGGCTATCGAGAAGTTGTTGCTGGAGCGTGGGAACTCTGTTTCTGGACGCTCCGTGGAGGTGTCCTGGAAGTGAGGGAGTTATGAGAGCACCATTGGCTTCTTCCTATCATCATACATGGAGTCCAGGTTTATGAAGCGTCAACTGGAACACATGTTTTTAAGATTAGAAGCGTCCAGGTGTCCGGCGCGAAGTCAATTCACCTTAATGCCTCCTATTTACTGGAAGTGAGATAGTTATACTTGTCATCCCACACTTGACAAGACAGTTCTGCCTGGAACGCAGACGTGCACCTAGTGTCTCCAGTCAGGACAAAACAGAACCCATCTAACCCGTCATTTCCATAAAAATATAACTATTCCACGCACCAACCCTAAAATCCCAATCCCAATCCCAATCCCAAACCCAATTCAATCTCACAAGAATGGGAACGGATTCCCCTTCAACCTCTACGGCATCACACATCCTCAACTACTAACACCCAAAACCCACCTGCCGCAGATGTAAATATCACCATGAATCAGACCCCCCCCCACCCACCCACAATTTCCGCCCACAATTTCCACCCACACTGCAACAAACAAAACCCGAATTGGCAATCCTTCAAAACCCCTCCCACTCCATCCTGGAAGGAATGCCGAATGATCCACCTCTGGAAAAGCTGCCGCCAAGACCAAAGATTTTAGCTTTCGGCACAGTAACTAGTGATGAGCTGCCTGGCTAGTGAGTTAAGAGGGGGAAGCGCCGAAAAACGCCGGATGGTGTGCTTTTTGTATTTCGTAATTTTTTTTTCGGGACTTTCAATATCAATCACTGTTTTTCTACTTTACGGCTCATGGGGAGTCTGAGTGATGACGTAGTTCATTAGGGATGGTTAGAATCAGCTGTGAAGGAGATAGACAAACTTGCATGAAAACATGGGCGACGATATATCTATCCCTTTCGTTTTCTAAATAAGCTAAACCTCCTACATAAATAATAGTCACTGAGACATCTATTTTCTAAATAACGCCGTGAAAACAGGACCGCACCGCACTACCGGTTCCCCCGAATACATATCATAGAACAAAAGAAAAACAACACATCGCGCCGTGGTATATCCATATAATCCTAATAAAACCCGTCCACATCCACCGGACCACCGTCTCAAACAAAATCATAGTTAAACCCCTGAAACATCGACTCACTCCCAGGCCCAAAATCAATCAGAGAATCAAACGTAGACTGAAACTCATCTTCCCGCTTGCCGTTTCCACTTCCCGCCTCCGCCATCTCATGAGCTCCCTTTGCGGCATTCGCTAGCTTCAACGGTATCCGCGCGTCTGACTCTCGATGTACACTTGCGAGTAGAGCCTCGAGCTGCTGTAGCGTTTGCATGCTCATCACGAAGGAGGTTTGGGGTTCTGGGGGCGGGGTGAGGGCGGAGTTGTTGGTTGGATTGAAGAGTTGGGAGTGCGGGGTGTGGGTGTGGGTGTGGGTGTCGAGTGGGGATCCTGTGGTGCTGTTGGTGGGTGTATATACGGCGCCGGAGGGAGGGGAGTGTTTGGTGAATTGGCTGTTGACCGTTTGAATGGCATTTTCGAGGGCGTGGACTCGTTCGCTGGCGGCGGTGTAGTCGTCTCGTAGCTGTTGGAGGATAGAGGGTTCATTTTGTGATGCCTGAGAGAGAGGAAGAGGTGATTGGGGTTGAGGAGGTGACGATGCTTGTGATGAAGAGGCTGGAAGTTGTTGAGCATATTTTAGTGGTCGCGGGGTGATGGCAGGGAATGTCAGTTTTGAGGCGGTTGGATCTTGGTTTTTGAGTCTGGGGGCGAGGCGGACTTTGCCGTTACTCTGTGCTGAACCTGGTGCATGACATGTAGATTCCGGGCACGCGTGTTGATCGAGGGCCTTGAGGTAGTTGAACATCTTATCTACAATTCGAGGCGGCATGACACTGAACCATCGTGCCAATTCGTCGTCGCAGGGTGGGAGGTCGGGTGTTCCTTGGGCTTCCTCTTCACAAGCGGCATTTTCTTCCGGTCCGCTATGCTGCAAGGACGATGGCGAGGATGTCGCAAAGACATCTGTGCCGTAAGGGCTTCGCAAGGACTTGTCCCAGCCACATTGGCTCCCGGCCTGTGTACTCTCCCCAGGAGAATCCCCAGGATCAGACGAAGTCCTGTCCATGCGCAGAACGGCCTCCGATATAACAGCCCCGAGAGAGCGCCTACGAATTAAAATCCCTGGTTAGCCGTTTATCAGCCTTTAAGTAAATAGTGGAAACTCACTGTCTCTTTGCAGTCCGGGTTGGCCTTTTGCGCTCAGGCACCACACATTCGAGCTCATCCAACTTGCAGTTGTAACACGGAACTCCATGCTCGCTGACGCTGCATCGAACTTTGCGTGACCGGCATGACCGACACGCCTTTGCGGCCCTTTTCCGGTTCACTTTTGCATCTGGGGCATCTAAGCCAGCGGCTTCAGCGTTGCGCTTTGGTGAAGCTTCCTTCGGCGGAGAGCTGGGCTCTGGAGAGCGGTAGTTCAATTTTTGATCCATATGGTATGAATTTGAGGATAGTCGGCTCATCGATTTGTATATGATATCGCACTCTGTGTTGAAATCGCAAATGTATCATGTATAGGAGAGAACAGAGCTTCCCCGGAAAGCGGTTGGGGCAGCTCCCCCGCTATAAGGGACCAACTCATGGTTACCCCTCAAGGACAGCTTCCGTCTGGGCCAGCGGGTCTTATCAAGTCAGGTACAGTATCAACTCGGCCGAAGGACCTCGAAATGCGGATATGGATGTGGTTGGTTTCTTAGCACATCGGAGCTCCACCCAGAGCCGAACTCGGCCATGTCACTACGGCACAGCCCCGGGAGATATCACGAAGTCAGTTGAGCTGGTGGGTTCTGATTTCTTTCCATGGGTTGGAAACGAGGCGCATCCCACCAGAGTATGGGGTAGCATTGCCCCAAGAATGCCCCATCGTGGAGAAGTTGGAGAAACTAGCACAGACCCATTGCTAGTCTGAGAAGGGAAATGTCCGAATCACCGAATCTCGGAAATCACAAATTATGCTGGAGACAAGATTGCGAGTAGCTTTCCAGCGCAAAACCGCAACTATAAAATCGAAGGTGAGTAATCGTAACATTGAGCAAATAGATAGTAATACAATTAGCCTCTACTTTTTCTTTTGTGTGGCTGTTGTAGTCATAAATCGTATGAAGTTCTCATCGAAATGCAGTATGCGCAGGAACACCGAAGTTCGAACCCATCCAGGCTCCACACCAGGCCATGAGCCGAGAGGTGGGGTCTATCGGCATAACCCCGAGATGGAATAGCAGCGTCAAAGGTCCGGTTTTTTGCTCTCAATATTCGGCTGGAATCTTTATTAGATGGTTGGGAGGCCGCCGATGAGGCAAATTCGTAGGGATATCAGCAACGCCGGAGAGGTTTTTCTTTCTTTCTTTCTTTCTTTCTTTTTTACTTGAAAAATTAAATGAAAGCGGGAGGGGGCTTCTTGTGCTTTGCTCGCGATATCCTCCGTGCTATCTATCGATGTCAGCGGAAGTGTTCCGAGGAAAGAAGACGAATCTTCAGCCACCTTGGCGGGGTATTCTCCCAGTAAAGAGTATCAAAAGAGTCGAATAGGTTAGCACCGCCAACGACTTGGAGGACCACTCCTAGTCTTTGTTTCCGCTGGACATATTTTAGTACAGCAAGCCATCGAGGATCCCAGACGCGGCTAGCGTCCGACGTCAAGAGGAAAGCCAGGCTGTCTGTTATCCTAGATTGGGAATTTCGGCTGGGCGCGCTCTGGCGGAGAGCGCAGGAAAGGATGAAGAAAATCGATGCTGAAGTTGATAGAGCCGAGGCTCCGAACTGCCATTGTATGCATACCTTTCATCTAACCGCCATCCTCATCCTTAGCTATGCATAGAGGAGAATGTTGAGATGAATACTAGAGTTTAGCTGTCGTGGTCATGGCTTTGGCTTTTCACTTGACATGGGTTTCCAGACAATCTCATGGCGCATATCAAGTGCCCAATGGACATGGAGGTTTCTGCCTCCAAGATCTGAATAAAATAGTCACCCCGTTAACTGATCCATTAGCTAAATATCAAGCATGAATATTGACACGAAAAGTCCCTTGACGCGCCAAATAGGCGCCAAATAGACGCGTAGAGCACGTGATCTTATCGATTAAGTCACGTGCTCCCGGACATCATCAGAGTCAACACCTATCCAAAAAGATCAATCCAAAACAGAGAAGCTTGATCTATACAACCCACCTTTCAATTAATACTCTACAGGACTATTCTGGACAGTTTCCGGCTTTGCGCAGCTAATCCGGTTAATAAACTTCCCACCCCGCATTTCAATCGGTGCTGTCCGGCCACGACGCAAGGCAAACAAACAACTGCCCGGCCTCCTATCCTCCTCTCCTCTCCGCTCCGCCTCCGCCTCGACCATCTACATACATACACACCTCACACAATGACGCGCGCTCAACAATCACTCTCCATCATCCTACTCATTACTTCAGTATGTATTCGCATCGGCATTCCCATCCCTGGAACCCCACTGCCCCATATCCCATAACCCCAACCCCCCATGACAATCCGCCGAACAAACAAAACACCCAGCAGCCAGCTAACCCAACCCCTTGCCACGCACACACAGCTCTACCTCGCGCTCTACCTCCGCCTCATCCCGCTAAACGCCACCGTGCAAAATGAAATAATACCCGTCGTACGTATCCTATCATATCCACCCCCTACAACCCCCTTCATACCTCCGCATCCCCCTCCGCATCCCCCTCCGCATCCCATACCATCCCCCCCCCAATTACCAACAACCCACCTACTAATTTAATGCCACAGCTCCCCTTCTACTCCCTCATGGTTCTAGCCAGCTACCTCCTCTTCCGGCTAGGCTGGGGCGTGTACACGTTCAACGACGTGCCGGAGGCGGAGAAGGCGCTGCAGGCGGAGATTGTCACGGCGAAGAAGGAGTTGAGGGAGGGGGGGGTGGATGTTGATTAAATTAAGGGATTGGGGAATAGTTACGTGGTTGGGGGGGGGGAGGGGAAAATGATAGGATTGGGATGGGATACATCGGTATAATATGGATGGGTTTGATTTGGTTTGGTTCGAACATGACCGAGCGGAGCTGCTTACCGTATTCTCCTCTACTCTCCTATCCCGGCACCCCCCTTCTCCTCTCCTGTTCCAAGCCACCCGCCCTTCTGCATCTAATACCGACGAACGAACGAAGGAAAGAAACGGGGTATACCGTGGCATGATTTGATTGCGATGCAATCAGCTACCGACATACATACATACATACATACATACATAGAGAGCGGAGAGTGTATGAAAGAGAAGCCTTCTCAGATTACCTTTGATGTTTCCTTTCCTTTTCTTTTTTTTATTCCTTTCCTTATCTTTTTATTTATCCTTGTTAATTTTTCCTTTATACACTTACCCCATGCGCGGTGTGGTGCTTATATGTTATGTTATGTTAAAGCTACCTAGTTATTTATATATCCATCCATTCCATCCATCCATTGATCCCCAGGTACCTGGTCAGCTCATTAGCCTTATGTATAGGTGTTCGTTTCCAGCCCCCTTTCCTCCGCGTGTGTCCGTGAGCTGTCCGTTCATTCATTTCTCACAGGGTGGGAATAAAAGAAAAGAAAAAGAAAGAGAGAGAGAGAAATGCGACGCCCAGACAGACAGATAGAGAGTTAAAAAAATAGAGAAAAAAGGGAAGAATAAGAGATATTTATTATCTATAACTTTTATTCTCATCTCCATTCCATTCCATCCCATTCCCACCCCCCCCCCTATCTCTCCCTCACCCCCTTCTCTCTCTCTAGATATATTTTTTCTCATTTCAATTCATTTCATTTGAATTCATTCTATCAATCCAATCTACCCTTTAGAACCAAAATCAAAACCAAAACCAAAACCCCCCTCCCATTTTCTTTTTCTCTTTATAACAAAAAAAAGAGGGAAAAAATGCAATTAATAATAATAATAAAAACGAACACCTAATAGATCTCAACTCTATTCCAAAGGATGCTCATTGGCAAGGTTATCATGTTCATCGATATCCCTGTACAACACACACTGTTAGCTATCTGCTCTCTCGCCACTTTATATTTTATTAAGTTGCAGCTGGGGACTGGGGACTGGATGGGATGGGACTGGATGGGATGGGATGGATGGGGTTCAATTAGGCCCCTGCCCACCAGGCGAACAAGAGCAAGGACACAACGACGCAAGGACATAAGAGCCAGGACGTCTATGCGGTGCGTGCTGTGCTTGCACATATGCATGTCGTCTAGCTAGCTACGTCTGCAGACTGCAGACTGCAAGATCACAGTTGCACAGCACAGCACAGACTCTCTGTACGACGCCCGGAGCCATGGGTGTGGGTTTTGATTTGTGCGACGGGGGTATGGGTGGATGGGATGGGATATGTATACGGATAGGGAGTTCAGAACGTACTTGGCTTCCCATGGGTAGCAGATCCAGACGTCACCGGTGGTGACAGCGGCGAGGTAGCGGCCGTTCTCGAGCATGTCAGCGGGGAGGGTTCCCTTTTTATCTTTGTTTTTGTTCTGCGTGGTTGGTTTTTGTTAGTATTTGGTATTCTACTCAACTTATAGATACCTACCCCCCTCTCATCCCCCCTTCCCATTCCCCCTCGAAAAAACAAAAATCAAAAAAAAAAAAACACTCACATGCAACACAAACACCGAAAACGTCGTCTTCTCCCCCTCCCGCCCCAACTGCTGCTGCGCCTGCAGCACATCCTTCTGCAGCTCGCGCACCGCATACTCCAGCGTCGTCCGCGTATCATCCACCTCGTCGACAATCAGCACGTTCTTCCCGATCAGATTGGCCATTTCCAGCGAGCTGAGATCGAGCCATTGCGTGCGGGTGACTTTTGTTCCGGGCTCCTCGACGGGGCCGTCCTTGCCCAGGTTCTCGTACAGGGAGAGGCCGATGGCCTGGATGGGGATGTTGGCGCCGCCGGGCTGCTTGAGGAAGGATCTGGAGGGGGTTGGTTAGTTTTCCGTGGGCGGTGAAGGTGAGGAGGGGAGGGGAGGGGAGGGGAGTGTACCGGAGCATTCTGGCGGGGATGTAGCCGCCGCCGCCGATGGCGATCATGAGGTGAGGTTGGAAGTCATTGAGGATGCGGTCGGCGGATTTTTGGCACAGTTTGTGCACCTGTTAGCGCAGCGGGTTATTTCATGTGCTCTTCGTCTGTGTATTTGGCGCGGGAAGAGGAATTTTCGTTCTTCTTGTCTGTTGCTGAGGAGGGAGGGGGGCGCATTTGGCGGGGTTGCAGCACAGCAATGAAAGAAAAAAAAGAAAAAAAAAGTGCGCATCACCACAGACAACAACAGGGCACACAACAACAACAACTATTTATTTATTTCTCCCCCCCTAGGTAAATCCCGACGTACCTGGTTATATGTGACATAGACCTTTTCCACCATTTTGCCGGTTTGCGTATGTATATAGAACAGGCCCCGGAATGAAGGAGGGAGGGAGAGAAAAAGCAAAAAAAAAGGCACCCCGCGCTCTTAAATATCGAACCCGCTAACTTTGTAGCCTGCCTGCGCCGGAGCAGATAGATAGAGAGATAGCCTCACGCCGCGAGGGAAAAGACGACTCGGATTCAGAACCTGCGACGGGGGCGGGGAAGGAAGGGCGCGCTGGTTAGCATTGCAGCCATTGTGTAGTTGCGGGCGTTCGTGGTGGTTTCGCGGGATTACTCACTGGCTGGGGAGAATGCTAGCTAGTAGTAGTAGTAGCAGCAGCTAGAGGGGAGTTAACTTAGTGGAGCGGATGGGTTTAGTCGGGATAGCTAGACTGGCGGTAATGGATGGAGAGGAAGAGAACTTGAACGCGACAAGAAAGGGAAGAAAGATATTCGAGATGTCGGTGCAGTTTATTTTTTTTATTTTTTGGCTTTTTTGAGTTTCAACGATTGAGTTTGGAGTGGGCGTCGGGTTTTGGGTTTTGATTTTAGTGGGTGACGGAGCACGGAGATTGCCGGTTCTATATCTATCTTTTGTTTTGTTTTTCAACTATGTATGTACATGTACATGCCTGGGTTCTCCCTTTGGCCCTGGATATAGATATAATAACCATTTGGCCGGCTTCAAATGACTTTCCTTTGTTTGCGCATCCAGCTAGCTGCCTCAAGCTATCACACCATAGCTACTATACATCCCAAGTGCAATACACATCTCATTAGATAGTCCCCGGGCTATTCTCCACTGGTCTTGTATCCTGCCAGCAAGTGTATCTTATTATTATTAATCTTATTAATTCTTTTTATAGTTAATAGCTGTCCGACTTTCCCATGAGCCCCTGAGTCACGTGTAACTTAGTATCGCTGGCACAACCTTCAGATATAAAATTCCTGCAGGAAGAAAGAAAGAAAGAAAGAGACAACAAGACAATGCCAAATATCCACAATTAAACCATGCCAGTGAACCGCCATCTCTTCCCAGCTTGCAAGCAAAGAACTCGAGAACATCCTGCACAAGCTTACTACTAGTACCTACCTACTAACTGGGACAAGCAGTGCGAGTTCTTCTTCACCTCCATCCACCGCCGGCATGGCTTGATCGAAAGCGCCGTGTCCCATCATCATATGGTATGGGCCTCCCATCGTCCTCCAGCTGCCAGCCTGCAGACGTGAAGAACTGCATGCGAGGCAGCTAGCTTTCAACCTGTGTGTCCCTGTTACGTTACCATTTGATGATGATAGCCGCGATAGGTACGCGACAATGACGCGTGAAGAATATCGACCGGGGAATGAATGTAGATGGGAAGGTCTGTTGAAAAAACGCGCTGCTCGCCTATCTATCTATCTGGGAGGGAGGCTGAGATGGGGGCATCGGGGGTCGGGATGGGGATGGGGATCAGGCACGCGGGGCGGGGCGGGGCGGGGCGGGGTGCTGTACTTTAGGAGTTGAGCCGGGTTAAGTCAAGGTGAGGATGGGGGTTGATTTGATTTAGTTAGGTGATTGATTGATTGAGCTCTTTTATATTAGTTGGAGGGAGGGTTTGTGATGTGGTGGGGTTTTTTTTTATGGATTGTTTGATGGTGGTACGTACATTAGGGGTAGCGGATAGTGCGGATAGGATAGGAGGGTCAAGGGTACTCTTTGAGAGGGGAGATGGAGGAGGGTTTCTATTTCTATGGATGGTAGTTAGTAGTGGGGGGGATTCTGATACTTCCCCCCTGACAATATCTGCGTTGTTGGAATGCCGCGCTGGTCGATGCATGTAGACTGCCAATGCAATGCTGATGCCTATTGATAAAATAAATGCGGTGATGATGGTAGGATTGAATCATCTGAGGAGATTAGATGAAGTTTTTTTTTTTTTTTTTGTTCAGTGCAGTGCAGGTCTGGGTATGAGGATATGTTACTCGCTAGAGAATATCAGTCAAGCGTCTACTAGATCATGATCATGGCAAAACAAGAAAAAAGGGCAAATCTCACCATGGTGTCTAAAATAACTCTTACTTGGAAGCAGGGTTAAGATAATGCAGCCATCAGCAAAACAAAAACAAAAACAAAATAATAGGGAACTGAGTCTTGCCATAAATATGTTTTGGGAAATTAGGAGTGAATACCATAGTTACCCATGCAGATTAAATAGATGTAATTCACTTTTCTTTCTGAGAAAAGGACATCCTACCTACATGTAGGCCACATGTGCTTGTTGTACGGAAACATCACCAACCAGCATATTCCATTCCATGATGATATATGCTGACCCGAAAGGGATTGGTCAACCAATCACAACGGCTGGAATGGGGATGCTGGATGGTCGATGCTAGTCCCCAGACCATACTGTCCCTTATCAGTAGTTACAGCGTGTGATATGCCATGCTATATCACGAATCCCCCCACCCGTCAAGCATGATCACCCATCTGCAACTCGCCATCCATGCACGGCACCTCCCACGGCTCCCCTCCCTCATCGCGGTCTCTCCGTCCCTGATCGCGGCTTTTCCTCTCCTCAGCGCGCCGCACGGCCCGCGCGGCACGAAGCATCCTATATTCAGCAACCTCATTAACAGGAGTGACCTCCTCGTCGAAACACCATGCATTAATACCGGTTTTCGTCAGGGACCCGAAAAACATGTCATCATCAGAAAACAAGTCACCATCCTCGATGGCGGGGTCCGGGTCAGAAAAGCCAAAATATAACACTACGGATGGATGATTTGCCAATTCCGTTTCTATTTCTGACATCTCATAGGTCCTACTGTTGCGATCGCGGTAGTTGTAGACGCGGCCTCGGCGAGTGTCGTATACGGTGTCTGGTCGGAAGATGTGTTGTAACTCATCGTAAACGTAGTCGGACTCGGCGGCAAGGGGGTCGTGGTAGAAGTGGGTGGTTTGTGTGTTGGAGGCCGGGTGGTGGGTGATGAAAGCGATGTAGAATGGCGGGACCTGTGACTCGTACAAGTCTAGTCGGCCCCAGGTCTGTAAGAGAGCGAGGACGCAAGTGTTTCGTTTGCTGGGATTTTCCAAGAGCCGGAACTGTGTGAAAACGGGTGGCTGGCTGGGGGGCAGCTTGAAGTACGTGGTGGTATGCTGGAGGGAGGGAGTTGGGCGAGAGAGAGAGTATGTCGAGCCCACAATCTGGGAGAATTCAATGTCTCCATCGGGATTGATTTCATCAACAGGCACGCCGTTGTCAGGGATGAGGTCGACTACGGTGAGGGAGGCGTGTTTTGCACTGAGGAATAGGTAGACGGGTTGTGAGGCACGTTGGATCTCCCTGGCTTGCTTTGAGGCCAGATCCCAGATGATAATGGTCGTCGGGGTGTCTAGCGAACACACAGCAACGAAATCTTGGTCGATGACAAAGCAGTCGGACTGGTAGTGTGCAGATGGCAAGCGGAAACAGCCATGCTCTCCAGACATGAAGTTCCAGAGGTGGCAGTACCTGGGGGTGTTAGATAGGGGATAGAAACTTGAATGTTAACAGACGGAACTCACCCGTTGGTAGTCAGGGCGGCCACGGCGGTCTGGGAGAGGCGAACATCATAAAAAGTCTCGCGGTTCTCGGTCTGGAAGGTGGTGGAGCTGCCGTCCAACAGAGACAGCAGCTGGATAGAGTACGAGGACGGCTGCAGCACCAGGCGGCCATCGCAGCACGCAAAGACGTCGAGCTCGAGGCTACGGGAATACGGGATGAACAGCTTGCTGTAGGGTCTGCCGGTAAACAGAGCCAACTGGCGTTTCATGTCGCGGCGGAAGAGAGCCGGCCAGTCGGGGGATGAAGAGATGGGGGGACTGTCCTCGTAGTAGGCCGAGTAGCAGCGGCGACACACATCGGGCGAGGAGAGGACCTCATTCCAGCGCCGGGAGACCTGGATAGACATTAGCTAGGGAAAGAGAGGAAGCAGAAGAAGAAGAAGACAGGGCTTACACGACGACAGACGAAGACATCCCACGGCGGCAGATAGACAGCGACGGCGGCGACCAGCTCGAGGGGCAGCTGGGCGAGGAGGTCGACATGGAGGCGGGCGTGGAGGAGAGAAGACACAAGATGGCATTCCTCGTTGGAGAGGGCGGGGACGAGGGCGGAGAGTCTATACTTATTAGTATTTGTATTTAGTATAGAGGTAGATACGTACAGCTGGCGGCGGGCAGGGGGGGACAGCCCGTCCATTGTGGCATATTTATCTGAGGAGAGGTTGAAGTTGAGTAGATAGATAGATAGATTGAACAAAGACAGACAGACAGACACAGTTGTGCAACATGGGCAGATCGAGTATCCAGCTATTTATCCTCTGCATACTAGTATCTACTATTTACATCTATTTATTGCTCCATCTCTCCATCCCTGTTTTATTGCTGTCGGCTATTCTCCATCTCCACTACTATTTACCCTTAACTACTAGTAGTTCCTCGACATCCTCACCTCCTCTCCTCTCCGTAAATAACTGACTGCCCTCCCACCACCAACCAACCTCCCCATGCACCGCGTCCACCCCCCGCGCAGCCCCTTCGCCGGCCCCGAGCCCGCCGCCATGCCCAAGGCCAGGACGGTGCCCATCGCGCTCGACAGCCCCGACCCCATGGATCTATCCCCGCCCGCCTCGTCTGCCTCTGCCTCTGCCGCTGCCTCGATGCGCCCGCCGCTCCCCTCGCCCGACGCCGACCCCAGCAGCCACTCCAACGGCGTCCATGCCACTGCCAATGCCAATGCCACTCCCTCTGTCTCTATCTCGGTCTCTGCCGCTGCTCCAGCTCCAGCTCCAGCTTCAGGCTCAGCTTCAGGCGATGGCCACTCCCATCCGCCCATCGGTGCTGCCGCCGCCGCCCAGCAGCCCAAGGTCGTGCAGACAGCCTTCATCCACAAGCTATACAGGTACTATCTCTGCCAGGAATATAATATCTCTACACATCCAACATCTAACCAATTCTGTCTCCAGCATGCTCCAGGACCCCAGCATCCAGCACCTCATCTCCTGGTCCAGCACCAACGAGAGCTTCGTCATGTCGCCCTCCCAGGACTTCTCAAAGGTCCTTGCGTGCGTCTCCCCCCGTTGACTGAGCCCGCGCCTATTCATTAACCCCCCCTTGCTCTCCTACAGCCAGTACTTCAAACACACCAACGTCTCCTCCTTCGTCAGACAGCTGAACATGTACGGCTTTCACAAAGGTACCGCCCGTCGCATTGCCCTGTTCTCCCCGCAGCTGGCTAACCCCTGTGTGTCGTGTTTGGGATAAACAGTCAGCGACGTCTTCCACACCGGCTCCCCCGACTCGCAGATGTGGGAGTTTAAGCATGGCAATGGCAACTTCAAGAAGGGCGACGTCGCCGGCCTGCGCGAAATCAAACGCCGCGCCTCTAGACAGACCCTCATCCACCGCGACTCCTTTTCCGCCCACAAACCCAATCCCTCCCAGCCCGGAACCCCTGCCGAGCCCCTGCCCGACGGCCCCGACGGCAGGCTGGTCAACCTCGAGCACTCCGTCTTCGACATGCACGCGCGCATGTCGCGCATGGAGGAAAGCCATACCCTGCTGAGCGCGCGCTGCCAGGCCCTGACCGAGAGTCTGGTCCGGTGCCATCAAGTGAGATAGATCCCTTGCGGACTGGTTGGGATGCGTATCGTTGACTTTCTGCAGTGGACCAATTCAATGTCGCATTTTATCATGTCCCTTGTTCCGGACCCGGAGAATGCCATTCATCGAGATGGTGAGCACTATTTTCTATTACTGGGCTGCATCTACTTATCTACTGCAATAACTAACTACTCAGTCGCAAACATGCAACGAGAAGTCGCCCGGCAATTGGACGTCGTTCGCGCGCTCGAGAGCCCCCACGAAGCTCTCCTCTCCGGCCGACAACCCTACTTTTCCAACATGACCCTCGATTCAGGCCCGCCCCTTTCTCCCCGCCAGATGGCCCAGGACGACAGCCGCCGTCCCTCGATGATCCGCCCGCCCGTGCCCTCCCATCTCTCCGCGTCGCCCCGTCGATACGGCTCCATTGGCGCCGCAAACTCCTCTCCAAACTACAACAGACCCCAGATCCCGCCCCAGCAGCCAATGCCCCACCCGCTCTCCTCCGTCTCCGCCCCAGGTCTAAACCTTGGCCGACGTCACACCTCCGCTGATATTCGCGAACACGGCTGGGGCAACAGCGCGCCCTCCCCGTTCGGCCCCGGCAATGCCTCGTCCCAATGGCCGTCGTCCCCTCACAGAACCGGCCACGCCAACGCCCCCGTCCACCCACCACCCAGCGCCAGCGACCAACAGGTCCGCGACGTCCTCGCGCAGTACGAAATGGGCGGACCACGGCGCCAGCGGGATATCTCGAGGCATCCCACCCCGCCAATGGCCGTCGACCCCGTCGCGCCGCCTCCCTCGTCCTCATCCACGCTCAATGCGGAAAGCGGCTGGTCGATTGGCGGGCCGAAATTCCCCCGCGCCGCTGACTCGTCGCTGCCCGCGACCAGACGGTCGAGTATGGCTAGTAATGTGCATTCGTTGCTGAATCCGACGGCTACGGCGGAGAGGCCTGAGGAGGAGGATATGGCTGGGGAGGATCGGAAGAGGAAGAGATTACAATAGGACCTCTTCTGTCGATTGGATTTTTGTTCCCTGCGTGGGTTTGCCCGCGAAAGGGATACACTCCCGTTCGGTCTGCGCGCTTGGATATGCGTTGGATCTAATAAACAACAATTACCTGGAAACAACCCCCATTTTCATTCCCGTTACTCATATACTTACTGGTATATCTATCTATCTATCCCCAGCGCGGCCAGGATACGCCGATTATTATTTTACACCTTAGGTAACTAACCTAACCTACCTTTTATACCCACCTACCTACCTACCTACCAAACCACCATTTCCTTCCCCTATCAATTAATCATATGTATTATTTCCCCCGGAGTATCCGGATCTAATAGCCACTACTTGTTTTATTTATTCATTTCATTTTCCCTACCCACCATACCATACCAATCCACACAAACGAATGCATCTATTTTATTCCTCCCATGAAGACTAAAGAGAGCAGGAAAAAACAGAGAGAGAGGGGAAAAAGGGCTAATTTGATTTCTTTTGCTTTATTATATATGCCATGCCTACCCTTTCCTCCCTCTTTCCTCCCCTTTACATCCCATCTACTTGGCTCTGTTTGATTGTTTGATTGATTGATTGATTGATCGATTAGTTGGTTTGGCTTTCTTTAGTTCACTGCCTTCCATTGAGATCGCGTTCTGGTTGGTTTTGGTTTGGTTTGATTTGATTGGCTTGGTTGGGTTGGGCTGGCCTTTTTTTTTACCTTTACCTTTTGCCTTTGCCTTATTTATCATACCCGCCCCAGCCCCCCCCCCCCCCCCCCCCCCCCCTTTTTCACTTCAAGTTGTCATTCATCCTTTATTCATCCTTCTCTGTAATCACATCTTGGACGCCGAAACAAATCAATCCTAGTGATCATACCGACGTTCCCTCAACCACCCACGCATCCATTCCATATGAGAAAATCCTAGTACTCTATCTCCTGACCAACTAGTACAGTCCATCAATCCTTAAGAGGCCAGCGGCTCTAAGTTTCATAGCTCCACACTATGACAAGCAACAATCCATCCTAAAAGTCTAATCTCTCCATATTCTCTCCAGCTACACCTCTACCCCTTATCATCAATCTACAAGATAGAATTAAACGTTTGAGGGAGCTCCTCACACAGGATACTATATGGCAACGTCAAAAAGCCAACATCACAAAACTTATCGAACCGTACGAAAGTGAAGTAATGAAGCCACCACCCGGGCATGGGTGAATCGATCCGGCTCCGTGATGGGGAAGTCATTGACTATGAGCCTAGCATTGAAGAAAGGAGTAGTAAACATGAGATTTGGCTTGAGGTTAGTTAGCCCCTTTTCATTCCACCAAGAACTAAGCTGATTATCAATTTTCATTGTAGGACCACTAGCACAATCCACAAACACTCTTCAACCGTCCATCAGGAGGAAACAATGAAAATAAGTACCATATGGATACTAGTATCCTGATTTTGAATCTGTTCCCATCATATAAGTACTACTACCCTGTCACCCTTCCATCCCCCAGCACCCCTGATTCAGACACGCACGATGCACTAGCGGATCTCAAGGAGATCCATTCAGCCCTTCAACACCAATGCGCCCGTCAGTATGCCATCGCGCCAATTAATACAGTCCACTACACCAGAAATATAACACATGTATTTAGTTTAGTGCGGCGATTAGGTGGTATTGGCCCCCTGTGTTTAGAGACCTACATCTGCAAAATAAAATGTTTATTGAGGATAGCCTTAAGAGTAGAGTAAGCTATATATGGATGCTACCTTTTATTTAAGAGTCATGAAGAAAGCAAATGGGGGTTTACAAGCTCACATAAGTAAATTACTGAGAGATATAGATTTAATGTTAGAAAGGGAAAGCTAAAACAGAATCCTATAACTACACTATTAGGTTAATTCCACTCCATAGTTTGGTGCACAAAAAGGTCATGTAATGTTTTTTTTTGGCACAGAAAACACCTGTTTTTCTATTTTAAGAAGAGAGATACAAGAAATGTTCATATATATAAAAACAACCAATATAGGTGGAACAAAAACAATACAATACAAAGAAAAATATCCACACCCCAGCAAATCCTCCGTACAATTTTTTGGAACGTTAGATGGCGATGTTCATGTGCATGTATGCTAAATTGTACAATAACATAAAGTAGTAAACTAGATGGGATGATAGTAGATGAGACTGATTCGAAGGAGAGAATTGCGGTCTAGCGGTAAGAGTCATGAGAAGATTGTTGGGTATAAGGTAAAAAAAGGGGGGTGGGCAAGGGTGGTTGATTTAGTATTCCAGGCTGGGAGTCTGGCCCTTGACGCGTCCGATGACGATCGAGGAGGCGTACTTGGGGATGACTTCGTCGTCGTGAAGCATCTCGAATTCTACATTGAAAGGAGTTAGTTGGTATATAGAAAGAGACAGAATCGAATATATAGATAGTTTCGAATGCTTACCTTCCGACGCATCCTTGCCCATATGGCTGAAGAGCGCCTGGGCACCACCAGGGTGCTCGTCCAGCCAGTTGGTCACGTCCATAACCACTCCCTTAACCACAATCCACAGATCGTCCTTCTTATTGTGCTTGGCCACTTCCTCCATCGTGAACTCCTTCTCAGGCACCTTGAAATTGGAAACGTCAGCGGCTCCGTCAGCAGGAGCGGCGGCGGCCTTGGCAGGCGCTGCTTTCGCTTCAGAGGTAGGGGCTGTGGCTTGCACTGCTGCTGAGCCCTTACCTTCTCCTGAGGGGGCGGTCCACTCGACAGAGACCTTGCCGGGCTGCGAGGGGTCGATGTGCAGGGAGATCTGGTTGAGACGGGACGAGGCGGTGGCGCCTGGGTTGGAGAGAAGTTGCTGGAATAGGAACTGGCTGGCTGAGTCGCCGGCAACACGGCCGTAGACAACGCAGCCCAGCAGAGATGAGCCTCCGAGACGGTTAGCACCGTGAACACCACCTGCCAATTCACCGCAAGCGAAAAGGCCGTTGAAGGGCTTCTTCTCCGAGTTGAGGACTTGGGCCTTGTCGTTGATCTCAATACCACCCATGGTGAAGTGGAGGACTGGCTGCATGAGGGCGACGTAGAAAGTGTCGTCAACGTTGACGGGGCCATTGTGGAAGAATTTCTTTCCGAAGGGATCCTTCTTCTTGCCATCAGCAATCTGGTTGTAGTCATCGAAGGTCTTCTTGAGGCCGGCTTCTCCACAGCCAATTTCCTTGGCGAGCTCCTTGCCGGTCATCTTCTTCATCAGGCCACGGCCAGCATAGTGGCGGGTGTGGAAGTCAAGGACATTGGAGGCCTTGCTGTTGAGGACGAGGCGGATGGGCCACTTGCCCTTCTCCTTTTCCTTCCACATCTCACCGGAGACATAGTCTCGGTGGCCAAGCTCGTCGGCAAACCGTTGGCCATCAGAGTTAAGGAGCAGACCTCCCTCACCACGGAGAGCTAGTAATGGAGTCAGTTGTAATTCACTCAAACCGATGCGGATATAGAAATTGAACATACCTTCAGCAGCCAAGAACTTCCACTTGGAATCGGGATCCTTGGGATCGATAAGACCAGTGGGGTGGACCTGGACCTTGTCCATATCAATGCCATTGGCACCAATGGCCATGAGCATTTTTTGGCCGTCACCAGTGGCATGGACACCGTTGGTACTCGACAGGCCGAAAGTGTCTGGTCTCCACTTCTTGAGGAGAGAGTCCTCAGTAAAGTCGGCAGCATATCCACCAGTAGCCAAGACAACGACACCGTCAGCGGTGTGAGTCTCTCCGTTGTATTCATATGTGACACCAGTGACATTGTTTCCCTCCTTGTTCACTGAAGTGACTCTGGCCTTCTTGAGCACTTGGACACGGTTTGGCTCACTCTCCGTGAGCTCTTCCAGGCGCTGCATCAGCGCGTATGTGATAGCCATACCGGGGAACTTGGCATCGTGGCCACGATGGGTACGGGGGAAAGAGTGTCCTCTATTACACTTTTAGTTAGCATTTCTATGCCCGTAAACAAAGAAACCAGAAACGGATCACATACCCAAGCCGCGAAACGAGGGTAAGGTCGAGCTTGAAGACCTCCTGCAGCCAGTGGATAGCATCGGCGGAGTTATAGGTGAGAACCTTGATCAGGTCTGGGCGGGCCTTGTCTCTGGCGGACTTCAGCGTATCCTCGTAGAACTGCTTGACGCTGTCGGCAATGCCAAGATCGGTCTGTGTCCGCGAGAGAGCACCGTTGATACCAGATGTGGCCTTGGTGGAGTTACCACCGAAGAAGTCTGTCGGAGGCACCGCCGTTAGCCGGATTCGATAGCAGCGGTGGGCAGGAGGGTGGAGGGCTACTTACTCTGCTTGTCGAGAACGAGGACATTGCCGCCATTGAGGTAGACGGTGTGAGCGGCAGAGAGGCCAGATACTGTAGCACCAGGAGGGTCAGTAAAGGGGTACCTATGATGGGGGGGGGGGTATGGCGAGATGGGGGCAAGCTTACATCCACCACCAACGACAATAACTGTGGGAGCCATGGCTGCTGGAGAGATAGAAACGGAGAGAGACAGGAAGTGTATGGATTGTTCACAGAGACAGAGGATGAAGCTGGAGAGAGAGAACAGGACAGGAGGAGAAGAGAAGAAGAAGAGGAAGAGGAAGAAGAGGTCGGACCAAATAAAGAAGTTGGCGGTGCGGCAGACGATGTGGGCAGGTACCGGTACATCATCCACCGCCTACCCACAGCGGGCAGCGCAAGTACCCCATGTACCCCGGCGTCCACCACAGCCGGCCGTGGTTCTCGGCCGAGGTTCACGGCCAGCGGACCAGCCAGCACCTGACGCCGTAATCTGGGGGTAACGCCGTGGCAATGTTACGCGCTACGCCGTATTGGGCCTCGGCCCCCGCTGTTCCGCTGGGGAAGGCCGCTCCTGCCCGCACGCGGCAGCCAATCAATATCGCATTAATAAGTTACGGCGGTACGGCCAAAACACAGCCGGCTGAGTCAGCAGCTTCGGGATTCCGCAGACGGGCTGCCAGCCGCGGTATTTTTCACTGCCGCTAGTTATTTATCAGAGCCGTTCCCTTGGCATTTCTCGCTGCTGCTGCTGCTTGCTGTTGTTTTTAGGCGTAGTTGAACCCTTGATGAAGCTCGGTTTCCCCAACCTCAGAGAGGGTCTGGGGGCGGCAAATGGGGGCAGGCTCGGACCATTCCCTCACCAATCTCTGCGGGTCATCCACTCGCATCCACAGGCTCACTGTCACACTGCGAACAGCCAGCCTGCCCAGAAACTGCCGGCATGTGATGAATTTTCACATGCCAATCTGCCGCAGCTTTCTCCCTCCCTATCAGGCCATCACCAACCACCCTCGATCGAGCCTGTGCACATTGACACAAGCGTCTTCCAGTGGCTCCACGGTTTGGAGAAACACTCAAAAGCCGAATCACCTGCTCCGAACTATTGCTGCTTGACTGTTTCTCGGCTTTCCAAAGGGGCGCCCTCCTACTCCGGTTGACCCTGAGATTGCAATAGGGCCATGTTCCCACCGCCAGCCCATGGGGAAGTGGGACGTGGTTGACCCTGCTGGGCTGGTTTCTGATAATCAATGAATCTGTTATTTATTCACGCTCTGGAGTACTTTGTTGTCCTTAGCATCATTGCCAAAGGCTCACCTCACCGTCAAGAGCAAGGAGGCAATGAGCCTGGAGGCTGATATAATTCGCTTTTACATTGTAAAGTCCCATGTAGTTTAGCAGAAAGCTGTGGACAGTAGCTATCTAATGGCTTTTCTTGTATTCCAACCCCGCCCATGGACCGTTTATGAGGCGAATCTCGATGGGTTTTTATTACCATACCATATGTACAGATGAATGAGACGGGCTATGACGGAGGATGAGCACCTCAAACTCAGTCCAGTTTCATCTGATTACCTCATGGTCGATGGACTCATACTTTCACAGTGATATCTTGGTAGCGGGATTGCGTCGACATGGTCCCATTCTTCACAAGGGAGGCTGCTCTGCCCTATATGAACTATAAAGGAAGACTGTAGACCGTTTGGGATTGCCAACGGTTTTGCAAGGCAGACCAGGCCAATAGATGATAGCTAGCTCGAGTATGAATAGTGAGTCTCTCAACCTGATGGAGCACGAGATATTGATTGTTTGGAATATATATGTACTGTCCACTCCCAAATATTGAAATAGAACTCCCATACACAAAGCCAGAGGCATGCCAGTGAAAGACCACAGTAATAGAACATAGTCCAAGATGTTGATTTAAAAGTAAAGTGAATTCATTAGAGGGGTAATAGTAACCGCTAACAGACAGACCATGGCACACAATTATGTTGACACAAAGGGTGAATGGATCAGCCCCTTCCCCTCACCCATGCAATGAATACCCCAGCCTTGGAATTTATTTATCTGTAACCCGTAGAAAGTGAATTGAATACACGTAATCATAGACTCTTATTAACCTCTAGAATGCTGTAGTAGAGCTGGACTTCAGCCCTGTAGTTTGTGAGATTGCGTCAAAAAGCGCTGGGCCGAGATTCGAAATGGGCTCGGCAAAATGTGGTTGCGATGACGTCAGCCAGGTCACGTGCTGCCTGTTCCGAACTGGGCTAAGCGCAGCATGGCAGTTCCTTGGCGCCGGCCAAGGTTCGGCTTGAATGGGCCCAGATCACGTGAGCGGCAGAACCGCTCGGCCAATCAGCGGCCGCGGCTTAAGCTCCGACACGACAAGCGAGCCCCACCGCCCTGAGGCCGCTAAACCCGATTGGGGCGGTGGTTGGCGCGGCAGAAAAATCGGCCCTCTCTCCAGGGCAGGGCGGTCAAGGGCAACATCGTCACCCTCCAGCTCGCCTCGTCCAGCTCCAACTTTTCCTCCCGCGCTGCCTTTCCACCCGTCTGCGTCTGTGTCGCGTACATGCTGAAAGAGTAGCCTTCGTCTTGATATGTGATTATGTCCCTTTCCTCGTCCGCTCTGTGACCCCGTACGCCTCCTTTTCCAGCTCTGTTTGCCGTTGCTGCAACCGAACTCCAAATCGCACCGCGAGCTCCCGCAGCCCAAGTGGCATTTTTAGAACTATCCTCGTTTTCATACAAAGGCGATGAACCCCTCAAATAAGGATTCCTGGCACTCTGGGGGCGGGGGATCACAACAGCATCCCGGAGTTGACCAGATGAACCAGCCGCCAGGGCGGCCCCTGGGTTCTTTTGGGTAGGTCTTCTCTCCCGGCGCACGAGAGCATCACCATGCCCACCCCTCAATATCATCTTATTGCTCTATTATTTGAATATCTGATGCTAACTCATGGTTTCTCATTTACAGTAAGACATGCTGCTAGCTATACCTACCCCCCCCATCCAACACCATGGACCACCCAAGCGCGCAATTGACCCCCCAATCAGGCCCACGAAGAAGGCCAAATCATACAAGCGCAAGAACTCTGTCAACTAACTTTTGCTCTGACACAGGCCCTTATCACCCTCCCGGCCCGTCGTCCGGACCTCCCCTACCCCCCATAACAGATTTGACCCAAGGGTCGGGCGCACCGCCATCCTCGCACCAACCTCCTCCAAGATATCCTCAACACCAACAACCTTCTCATCCCTCGAGCCATCCTCCTCTCGGGATGTCTTCAATACAACACTCCCCTCCACATCCGTCCGTTAACCGGGAACGCGAAAGAGATTCTCGAGAGCGAGAGCGAGATCGCGAGATCGAGCGACAACGAGAAATTCATCGCGAGGAGGAGATGATGCAGAGGGAGCGCGAGTACCGCGAGCGAGATCGAGATATCATGGAGCGGTATGGTCGCGAACAACAGCACCAACCCGTCCAGAGCCATACCGGTTCGATCACAATCCACCAACCCGTCGCGTCGAAAGCTCAAAACTCCATCCACGGGCCGAATGGCCTTCTCTCAAATCTTGGCGCGGCTGCCCCATCTAACCCTCCGCAGGGACCTCACCCGGGCTCGAACGTGCCAGGGGGGTTGTTCGGGAACCAGATGCAGCACCCAGATGGTCCACCCCGAGGTTACCTCCATCAGGGTCAGGCACCACCACAGTCATTACTTGGGTTTAATGGGACTGCGCCTCCTCAGATTCCGGGGAGTGTGGCTGCGTTAGCCCAAGGGCAACAGCCTATATTAAATGTAAGTTCCATTTTCCTAGGGGGTTGCTAGCTTTTTGAACTGTTGCAGCACATACCTTTGTGGAAAGAAAATCGAGCTAGGGTGTAGCATCCTTCGACGGCTGTAGCGCTACGTTCAAATGCTGTGACTGAGTGGAGGCCGGAACATCAATGTCTGGCGGATACCTTTCACAGTTTCCTAGCCCAGCTGAAAAGGATACATCCATTCACCTCACCACCATGTTACGCGTCGCTCATACTGCTTCCTCTGGACTTTTTTTTCTTTTTACGCTTTTGGGGGTGTTTTTTTTATTGGGCGCCTACCACCAAATGCTAATATGGCTATCTCTCGGCAGGATGCTTTGAGCTACCTCGACCAGGTCAAGGTTCAATTCGCCGAACAGCCTGAGGTCTATAACCGCTTCCTTGATATCATGAAGGATTTTAAGAGCCAAGCGTAAGTGCCAATTTATAAATCGTTTGGAGAACATCTTCTGACCAATCCTTAGTATTGATACCCCCGGCGTTATTCAACGAGTGTCGTCTCTTTTCAACGGTCATCCAACCCTCATTCAAGGATTTAACACATTTCTACCGCCTGGGTACCGGATCGAATGCGGCACCGAGGACAATCCGGATGCGATTCGCGTGACAACTCCTTCTGGCACAAATACCATTTCAATGCAGTCGGCGCCTCGACCGTCATTAGACGCACCGAGTGATTCTGTGCAGCAAGGTGGACCTGTGGCGCCGCCGGCATCCGAGTTCTACGAGCAGCCCCGAGCAGGCTGGCAGCCACAACCTCCCCAAAACCAGCCACCCCAACCGTCAAGAGTTGGCATGACCACTCCCTATTCCCCGAAAGGCCACCTTATGCCAGCAAACATTTATGGTGCGAAACAAAGTGGTCAGAACCAGGCGCAAGAGCCACCTTATGATTACCAGCGAGAACAAGAACAGCAGGCCTCAAATAACGCTGCTGCCCTTGCCCATCAGCAAGAACAACGGGGAGTTTCACAATTGCAAAGTGCCGTGTCAGCTGCCACGGGTGGCTCTGGACGGCCCTCCGTGCTTCATTTTGGCAACATGCAGGGTCCGGGACCAAACCAACCTATTAATAGTCTTGCTGGCTTAGGTTCGAATGTCCTCCAAGGCGTACAAGGAGACATGAGTAAACGTGGTCCGGTTGAGTTTAATCATGCTATTAGTTATGTCAATAAGATAAAGGTATGTGCTCTGTTTTGCTGATTTTGACCCCTTCTAAGGGATTCGCTGTTTTCTGTGCGACGATTCTGACTATTTTGTCCCTTGCTTAGAACCGCTTTGCCGATTCCCCCGATACCTATAAACAGTTCCTCGAGATCTTGCAAACCTATCAGCGCGAATCGAAACCAATCCAAGATGTGTACGCCCAAGTCACAGTCCTCTTCAATTCGGCACCAGACCTTTTAGAAGACTTTAAGCAATTCCTTCCCGAATCTGCTGCGCAGGCCAAGGCACAAGCAGCAGCAGCCCGCCAGGCTGCTGAGGATGCCACTCCTATCAGTAATATTCGTGGCGAGCCTGGTTATACGAACTCTTCCGGACTGCTTCCAGGTCAGGGCGGTCGTAGCGATGTCAAGATGCCACCACTCGGTCAATTCAACGTCAAGGAATCTGGAAAGGAAATTAAGAAGAGACGTACCGGACCTCCGACACAAGGACCCGGCAGTTCTGGTCTGGCAGGGCCTTCCACTATCCCGGGTGATTCGGCTGGTATCGCTGGTAGCCAAGCGAATAGGACTCCTGGTGCACAAACCACCGCTATGGGCAAGGTGAGTGAAATTGAGCTGCAGAAATATCCAGTAATAAAATACTAACTTGTATATTTTTTCAAGAGGACGAAATTGACCCACAAACCGACAACTCAAGCTGAGGCAGCACCAGCCGTATCCCCAACTCTTGTCCCCGCTCTTCCAGAGCCGATTTCTCCAACCTTCTCACTTACCCCATCCCATGAGGAATATGCATTCTTTGACCGGGTCAAGAAGTTCATTGGGAACAAGCAGACCTTTGGGGAATTCCTCAAGCTTTGCAACCTTTATTCCGCAGACCTGATTGATAGAAATATCCTCATCAACAGAGCGGCCAGCTTCATCGGAGCCAACCAGGAAATCATGTCTTGGTTTAAGCGGTTTATGCATGTTGAGCCCAAGGACGAGATCATCGAGCCCAAACCGAAGCCCGAATCTGGTGTTGTAAATCTGTCTCATTGTCGAGCACTTGGCCCCAGCTATCGTCTGTTGCCGAAGCGTGAGCGCCAGAAGCCTTGCAGTGGGCGCGACGATATGTGCCAGAGCGTACTCAACGATGAATGGGCTTCCCATCCTACCTGGGCGTCTGAGGATTCAGGATTCGTCGCCCATCGCAAAAACCAGTACGAGGATGCTCTCCACCGCATCGAAGAAGACAGACATGACTACGACCATCATATTGAGGCCTGCATTCGCTCCATCCAGCTAATGGAGCCTCTCGTCCAACAAATTTCGACGATGTCTGATGCTGAGAGAGCGAACTTTAAACTCCCCCCTGGGCTTGGTGGCCAAAGCGAAACTATCTACAAGAGAATCATCAAGAAGATTTATGATAGGGAGCGTGGCCAGAAAGTCATTGATGAGATGTTCCAACGACCATGCATGGTCCTTCCTATTGTCCTTGCCCGTCTGAAGCAGAAGTGCGAGGAGTGGAAGGCTAGTCAGGTAAGCAATCCAGCACCTCCCTAACACGTATTGATATCGTACTAACATAGGTTTCCAATTATAGCGCGAGTGGGATAAAGTTTGGCGTGAGCAGATGCAGAAAGGTTTCTGGAGAAGTCTTGACCACCAGGCTATCATCATGAAGGGTGGCGACAAGAAGTTGTTTGTGGCTAAACACATCCAGCATGAGATCCAGGCCAAGCTTGAGGAGCTCCGGAATATTCGCAAGAGCGGATATCAAGTTTCGAACTATCAGTTTGACTTTACCTTCGATGACAACGAGGTCATTTTGGATGCCACGCATCTTCTTCTGTGCTACATCGATCACAATTCCGCTGGTTTTGGTGCTGATCCGACCAAGGTCATGAACTTCCTCAAGGATTTCATCCCCGTGTTCTTCGGGATGGATCGTGAAGCCTTCAGAACCTATCTCACCCAAATTTACGACACTACTCCTACCAGCGAAGAAGTTGACGATGAAAGCTTTCCTGCTGAAGAGATTTCTGCTGTACGGACTCGAAGAATCGCCAATGGCAAGAAGTTGGATCTTCTACGTGATGTTCTCGAACGTCGTAACGAGAAGACCCCTCGGGTCGATAGAGATGTCAGTGTGCGCTCTGGCAGCAGAGGTGGTAGCAGAGCCTCAACCCCTGGCATCGGTTCTCTTGTCCCATCGACGCCCATTCCGGACCCAACTGAGACCTTCGATGTTGCCGAGTTGAAATGGATGGAACATCCGAGCCAGGGTAATTTCAACCAACAACGTGAATATCCCTTGAACGAGTCCTACAAGAAGAAGGTGCATCATCTGTACTGCAACCTTAACGTGTACTGCTTCATTCGGACTTTTGAGATCCTTTATACCCGCTTGCTTCGCGTCAAACTGCACGAGAAGGACGCCCATGAAGCTGTCCGTAGAGCGATGGCACCAAAGGCTGCTTATGACCTGGGAATGATCGATAAATCCCCTACCGATCTTCTTTATGATACCGATCCAAAAGCCAATCTATACCACCAGGTCGTCCGAATGTGCGAGGAAGTGATCAAGGGTCATATTGACATGTCTCATATGGAGGAAACCCTCCGTCGATTCTATATGAAGACTGGCTGGCAACTCTACAATCTCGACAAGATGCTCAGCGGAATCTCTAGATACGCCGGTGGCATCTTCAACTCGGACCCCAAAGATAAGAGCTCTGATATCATCAACATTTTCTTCAAGGAGCGTGACAAGGAGAACACTACCCACAACCAGGAGATCCAGTACCGCAAGCAGGTGGAGAAGCTGATCAAAGAAGGCGACATCTACCGCGTCACTTACGTAAGTTTTATTCCCGCATCCATCACGCCGAATTCAAAACTAACAGTCCTTTCTCCACCAGGTTCCCGATACCAAGCATGCAATGGTTCAACTATTGACCGCTGAAGACGGCACTCTTGACAATGAAGAACTTAATGCCGAAGCGAGATGGTCTTATTACGTTTCTGCTTACACGATGCGTGACCCGACGGAAGGTGTACCATTCTCGCAGATGCGTATGCCTTTCCTGAAGCGCAACCTTCCACCCAAAATGGACTCGGATGAAGAGTACAACCTGTATTTCAAACCCCTAGTCAACAACGACGGCCTCGTGATCCGCATCTGTGCCAATAGCTACCATATCCTCTATGAGCCCGGCACGGAAGATTGGTGGTATCGCAATCCCTCCCCAGAGGAAGAGCGCGCAGAGACCGCTCGCGACCTATCTGCCGTCAAAGAGAAGCGCAGGGATCGGTTCAAGGAGAAATTCGTGAACAATCCTAGCTGGGCTCACGGGCTTAGCAAAGATGAGGTCGACCAGTCCAACCAACAGTTCCGGTCTTGGGTTGGTGATGCAGAGGCGCTGCCAACGACTGCGGCGACGGCTTCTTCGCGGGCGGAAGAGGGCAAGGGGGAGGATGTTGTGATGGGCGACGGGAATGAGAAGCAGGATGAGGAAATGGCTGATGCTGATGATACCAAGAACAACAACAACCCTTCGGAGGAAGTGGCCAGATCATCTTGAGTGGATATACAATATGCAGGTAGGGAAATTTATTCGGTTTCCTTTTTTCTTTCTGGCTTTTCTATTACTGGGCGGGGTTCATGGTGGTTTGTTACGTGCTTAATTTGCTTATTTTTTTTTTGTGATCTACACACGCTGTCGTCGGATTATTATGCATATCTTCTCCTACCTTCTCCGTGGCTCGAAACATGCTATGGGGCATAGTATAATGGCGCGGAAAGGCTTCTTTGTCTTTTATCTTTGTCTTTGGTGGAAAAGAACTCGACCGACACTGGATGTGAGGGCTATTCTTCTTCCCATTTCATTTATTATTTCGTTTTTTTTTTCTTACTTGGTACTGTTTTATTATCTGGGATCCTTTTTGTCGTCGTGTCACTGCTATGTACGGTTGCCATTCCATCGCTACGATATATTTTTGTCAATTTGCATCCTTTATTTTCCACATGCTATTCTTCCTCCTTAGTACTTCTCCTACTTCTCCATAGCTCGACCTGCTATGCCTACATATCACCACCTCCCTCTCCTTGTGTATTTTATCCGAGTATTCGCTCTTGCCAGGAAACAAAAAGCTCAAGATTGAACCCACTGGAAATTCGCGATCTCCAATTGTTTACAACTAATACCTTGAAACATATCCCCCCTATTACTAAAATTTCTATTATCCATTCTCTATTTCCCCATGGGTCAGCTAATAAATGATCTGAAGTAAAGTAGTCTCAAAACTCTTCCTGTGGAAAAAGGAAATGGGGGGGGGGTTAAAAAAATCCGTCTCCATTATAAAAGGTCTGATGGACAGACAGGCCACTTTTTCCTCCATGTTTGTGGGGGAAGAGAGATCTATTGAGCTCGGAGTTTTCTCGTGGAAGTAGTTGATGCTATTCGGTAATCGGGTTTGATGCCAGGCCTCGCTAGGCTCTAGCTCATTAAGAGCTCCGTCGGCCCGGTCGATCGATTAAGTTGAACAAGCCTCTTCTCGGCTCCCGTTGGCAATGAATCAATGATGCAGGAGAAGCTGGGTGCATGTTACATATCCCTAGTCAAATATTATCCATAGAGCTAACAAAACAAAAGAATGAAAAGAGATCTCCAGTATCTCATTCCTCCGCCTTCTTTTCCTCACCGTGGCCTGACTTTTTTTTCCCCAGCTGCGGAGCCCGAGATATAGCCGAGTCATGCTGAGCGATTACGTCAGAGAGCGGGTTCCGCCCAAGGTCTAGATATCTGGTTCGCGGCAAAATAGTTAAAAACATGGGAATTGAATTTTGTGGGAAAATGTGCGGATGAAGGAAGGGAATAGGGCTTTTGTGCCGATGTACCCTTTTTTTCCCTGTCTTTCTGATTCTCTTTTCTCCTTTACCCCCCCCCCAATTCCTTCGCCCTCTACATTACCTGCATACCTCCCTATCCGTAGCCAGGTGCTGGAATAGGTCCCGTCTCCCCTTGGCAGGGCTTCAGTGATTCCTGTTTCCTTGACCTTTCTACGCCCTACGCTAAGCTTTCAACCCCGATTTTGCTGCTCCCCGGGTTTTTGTGGTGGAGTGATTAGGAAGGAATAAAAAGGATTGAAATACAACACATACACATCCACACACAATGGCAGCTTCCGCGCTTCTGAAGAGCCGTGTACGACGGCCGTCAATGCTGAACAAGCTGGCCAAGGCTGAAGACCTGATCGATCTATTCCCCCATGGCTCGTATATCGGGTGGTCCGGATTTACTGGAGTTGGATATCCCAAGTATGCCACAGGCCCCCCAGATGTCATTGTCAATGGCCTAGGTTTGTTCTCTTGCTAATAGCAATGTTGTGCAGGATGGTACCCACGGCTTTGGCGGACCATGTTGAGAAGAACAATCTTCAGGGCAAGCTGAAGTATACCCTTTTTGTTGGTGCGTCGTCTGGTGCTGAGACGGAGAACCGATGGGCACGGCTCAACATGATTGAGAGACGGTCACCGCATCAGGTCGGCAAGGAGATCTCCAAGGGAATTAACAATGGCAATATCAAGTTCTTTGACAAGCACTTGAGCATGTTCCCTGCGGACCTGGTGTATGGGTTCTACACCAAGAACAAGGCAAACAACAAGCTAGACGTCGTGGTCATCGAGGCGTCGGCCATCACGGAGGAAGGAGGAATTATACCCGGAGCCTCAGTTGGCGCTTCTCCCGAATTGATCCAGATGGCAGACAAGATCATCATCGAAGTCAACACTGCCGCGCCTTCGTTCGAAGGTCTGCACGATATCACCATGTGCGATAAGCCTCCACGACGGAAGCCATACCTGATCATGGCGCCAGAGGACCGCATCGGAACCCCTCACATCCCCATCGACCCGGAGAAGGTCGTCGCCATCGTCGAGTCCGACTACCCCGACCAGACTCAGCCTAACGCCCCCGCGGACGCTACCTCGCGCGCCATCGCTGGCCACATCATCGAATTCCTCCAACACGAAGTCAAGCAGGGACGGCTCCCCTCCAGCCTACTGCCCCTGCAATCGGGCATTGGAAACATCGCCAACGCGGTCATCGGCGGCCTCGCCGAAGGCCCAGCCAACTTCCACAACCTGCGCGTGTGGACCGAAGTGCTCCAGGACTCCTTCCTCGACCTCTTCGACAGCGGCCATCTGGACTTTGCCACGGCCACCTCGATCCGTTTCTCGCCCGACGGCTTCAAGCGCTTCTACGATAACTGGGAGCACTATTATGATAAACTCCTCCTGCGCTCGCAGCAGGTGTCCAACTCGCCCGAGATCATCCGCCGTCTTGGCGTCATTGGCATGAACACGCCTGTTGAGGTTGATATCTATGCCCACGCCAACAGCACGTGCGTCATGGGATCGCGTATGTTGAACGGACTGGGCGGTTCGGCCGATTTCCTGCGCAGCGCCAAGTATAGTATCATGCACACGCCCTCGTCGCGACCAAGCAAGACCGATCCTACCGGTGTCAGCTGTATTGTGCCGTTCTGCACCCATATTGATCAGACTGAGCATGATCTGGATGTTGTTGTCACTGAGCAGGTATGATATGATCATAGATGTCCCCCCCCCCCACCTTTTTATAATCCTTCCGCAAACCCCCTTAAAAATTGAATCCACGCAATACTAACCTCTTAACCAAATACAGGGTCTCGCCGACGTCCGCGGTCTCTCTCCCCGCGAGCGTGCCCGCGTCATCATCGACAAATGCTCCCACCCCGAGTACAGGCCCATCCTCCAGGACTACTTTGACCGCGCCGAGTTCGAGTGCCTAAAGAAGGGCATGGGCCACGAGCCACACCTACTCTTCCAGGCATTCAAGATGCACCAGAACCTGCAAGAGAATGGCACGATGAAGATTAACAGCTGGGAGTAAGCGGTTAGTTAGGATGATAGGATGAAGAGGCAGGGTGTGAGGTGTGTATATTGCTATTACCTTTTTTCTAAACCCTACATGATAGGGAAGCTCCCCAGGATTCGGGAGGCTTGATCTGTGCCTAGGGAAAGGGGTTGGGCAATATATCCCTGGTGAAAAAGGGGGGCTGATGGATAGATTTGTTTCCTGTACATAGGCTGTTGTCTATTAGCTATATATGTCATCACTCATATCCATATGTAAACATCTGAGAGCATTCCATCTCCCACTGTGTGATGCTTTGTTTAATAAATGCCACTCCCTGGCTCCATCATTTCATCTGGTACAGCGACCAGCCCAGCCAAAATAAAGCAGGATTCTGACAGGAAAGAGACAGGGTTTACTTACCAAAAATAATCCTCAGGCATGCATATCATAACCTAGTTCATATGTAGCGGCAATGCATAGTATATCTCTTGTAGATAAAGGGGCCGGCCCATCCCATGTCTCACGAGAAAACGGGGTGTTCAGGGATGACTTCAACTTCTTTTCTGGCTGGGCTTTTCTCTAGCTGGATGAGACATATAGAGTAATCTTCCTCCAAGGGGATAATATAGTTGTTATTTCCTGCTAGGCAAGTAAATGTGTCTGAATCTCATCTCAACATCGTGGATTGCGTCCGAATTCCCCTGCTTAGTCAGCTGTTAACCTCCAGGGCTGCCAAGACGTGTTTCCAAAGGCGGTTAGCCCATCTTTCCACTCTTCGACCGCGGCTCTCCGCTTCGCAACTTCAACTCTTCATCTGTTTGAACCAGAGTGGAAATCCAACAACAGACAACGCGCAAGATGATATAGGGGGCGGTCTTGCTGCTCCTAGCAGTACCAGCAACTGTCTCCGAACCCAGAAATCAGGCCATGTTCTTTACACGGATCAAACCCTCCTGTTGAGGGAGCGGCGGGCTGTACTCCCTGAGCCGAACTCGTCTGGAAGAGATCACTATTATTAGCGTCGCAATCCGCATCGACGTGGATTGGAAGAATGCTACGTGAGTGCTGCTTACTCCAGTTGCTTTCCTACATAGTTCCATCCTGAGAAATGGGCTCGATAGTATGGGATGATATGGAAGAGCCATTCTAACGTCCATCCAATAAAAACAGCCCGATGCATGCCAATCCGCCGACCTCTTTGCTGGTTGACATCCGCATTCTTCCCGCTAAACTTCATCACGCTGCATTATGCGTACTTTATCTGTCTGGCCCTGCTCTCCAGCTTGATCTTCTGGGGCTCGTCAACGCCTCCGAGAAGCATACAATACACCGATGCCCTCTTCCTCACAACTAGCGCCTTGACACTTTCTGGCTTAAATACCGTTGATCTTTCCGCGCTCAATACGTTCCAGCAATGTATATTGTTTCTCTTGACGATTCTGGGATCTGCGATCTTGGTCTCGTCTGTGGTTATATCTGTTAGGAGGAAGGCATTCGAGACGAAATTTCGCGCGATTGTTCGGGAGCAGAAACGGTTGAGGCGGCCGAGTCTGTTATCCCTGAGTGAGCAGCGACGGGGGCCATCACTGGCGGTTGCGCCGAGTATAGATCGAGTTTCCGTTAGTGAGACAAACCCGGATCCGGGGGAGGATTCTAGCATTCCTCTCGCGGATATATCGGGCGGCCCGCTCATTTCAGGGGCGGAAAGTACGCACACGGGCGGTGACGGTAATTCGACTACTGGCGATGCTATCAACTTCTCCGCGCCTCCTGAATTCGCTCACCCAGAGGATACATCCGCCGCTGTCCATAATGAGGCTATATTGATAAAAACAAGTTCAGCGGAAGTTGAACCCCATATTGAACCCCATATTACATTTGATCAATCATCTCATGTTACACGGAACACTTACTCTAAGCGGACATATGCTGCACCAAGTGTCTTTTCCGTCCCTGGAGTTGGCGCCAGGCATGATCTCCTTAACCACCCAAGCAATGCTGCTCCACAGTCGTCCAGCCAAACATATGATCATATACGAGAGGGGACCGATTTCAATCGCTCACGTAGGGCTGCCGCATACCTGGGTGTGGAAGGGCTTCTTGGGCGCAACTCACAATTCTACGGCTTGACAACCGAAGATCGGTTTAAACTTGGCGGTGTCGAGTATCGTGCGCTGTCGCTGCTGGCGTGGGTTGTACCCTTATACCTGATAGTCTGGCAGCTATTTGGTGCCATCGCAATTGGTGCGTGGGTAGCAAACCACCCGCCAGAATCTACCATAACAAAAGGGCTCAATCTGTGGTGGGTGGGGATATTCAACGCCATTTCTGCATTCAATAACAACGGCATGTCATTGCTGGATGTCAACATGATCGCCTTCCAAACTTCAGCATTCATGCTGCTCAGCATGGGCCTTTTGATCCTTGCCGGAAACACCTGCTACCCCATATTCCTCCGCCTCATCCTGTGGACCTGGAAACAACTCCTCCCCTCCACCCCAACCTACCACGACCTCCGCATCACGCTAAAATTCCTCGTCGACCATCCGCGCCGCTGCTACACTCACCTCTTCCCCTCCGCACACACCTGGTGGCTTCTCGGCAGCCTAATAATGCTCAACGGCGTCGACTGGATAATGTTTGAGATCCTCAACATCGGCAACCCATCCATCGAGTCATTCCCCGCGCTCCCCCGCGCGCTAGACGGCCTCTTCCAAGCCCTCGCCGTCCGCAGCGGTGGCTTCTACGTTGTCACCATCGCCTCACTGCGCAAGAGCCTACTGGTTCTGTATGTGCTCATGATGTACATTTCCGTCTACCCAGTCGTCATCACGATGCGCAACTCGAACGTCTACGAAGAACGCAGCCTAGGCATCTTCCCCAGCGAAGACCAGATATACGCGCACACCCATAGGCGAAGGTTCATCGGCCGCATCCGCCGGACGCTAAGCATCAGCCATGGCGGAACCAGCAGCACCCCCCCACCGGACCCAGACCATGCTCACAGCCCGGCACAGCCCCGCGGCTACTTTGTCCGCCAACAGCTGCGCAGCCAACTCGCCCACGACCTCTGGTGGATCGCGCTAGCAGTCTTCCTAATCTCCATCGTCGAGAACCACTCCGTGGACACGGACCCGGTAAACTACAGCGTCTTCAACATCATCTTCGAAGTGATTTCCGGGTACGGGTGTGTGGGGATAAGCGTGGGGTTGCCGACGGAGTCGTTCTCGTTTTGCGGCGGGTGGCATCGGGTTAGTAAGTTGATTTTGTGTGCGGTGATGATTAGGGGGAGGCATAGGGGGTTACCTGTTGCGATTGATCATGCGGTTTTGCTGCCTGGGGAGCATTTGGGGAGGGCGGAGGAGGAGGATGCGATTAGGAGGGTGGCGTCGGCGGTTAGTGTTGAGGCGGGGGGTGTTGAGGGTGGAGGTGGGTGGAGGAAGGGGTGATGTGGGTGTATTTTTTTCTTTTTTTGGGTGATTTGTTTCGTTGTTTGATATACCATTCTGGTTTTGTTTATGTGTTTGATATGGAGCATTTGGAATACCCTATGTATATAGAGATGTACTACTATTCGTATATAAACGCGAACTATCAAGTACATCGACTGTTGGACAGTGTTGATAAAACAATCTTCTTGTACCTGGTTTTTTTGGCATACAGATAGATAGACTGGCCTGAAATGGCCTCAGGGGCCCAAGGAGAAAAGAAAGAAAGAATTAATGGAAGCATACAGCTTACCTATCTATATCATCCACCCCCCCTCCTCTACCTCTCCGTGAATGTACCCAACACACAGCAAGCAGGTTCGAACAATATAAAAGTACTCTGCAGGAGAAAACAAAAAACCCATCACTTACTATTAATAGTCATAGCCAGGTAACTAATCTGTAGCCCACCATGTTCCAGATGACGACAACCCTGCCAACTCCATCCATTATGGAGGTACCTATCTACCCACCTCCTTGGCGGTGCTTGCACACTCCTCAGCCCTCCAAGCGTGCGATGACTACTTCTAAGAATAGAGAACACTCCCGGCGCGGAGAAACATTCTACAACGGGACTAGGGCCAGGGGCAGTTAGTCGCGCCCCGCGGGTTGGGCGTGGGGAGGGCAGGAAGGATTTCCACGGAAATGCAAAGGCCTCGGGAGGAGAGTTAATTTTGTTTACCAGGAAACTCCTCTGTACGGGAAGATGGTTATGGGAATGGGAAATGGGTTTTTTTTATTGTTTCCTTGGATTGTTGATGGGCTTCTTCTTTTTCTTTTCCTTTTTGGCTGTCAATTGGGTCTGGAATAACAATTCACTCCGGTCCGTGGAATGGACACTGATAATGGATTCATTGCGTGTGGTGTGGATCGATAGCAGCTCATCATGGCGGAGCAGAGCGATAGAATAGCGCACTATCTACCCTGAGAAGAAAAGACTTGAGTGAGGACCTAGGTACTCTTGACAACTCGGTCTCTCTCTCTGATCAGTCTTCAGAGCACAGATCGAAGAACCAAGTCGAGTTTCAAGTTGCCCCTGTCATCCATATTTAAAAGTTGATTTGACTCTCCGATCAACAGACCCTTGGCGGAGAAGAGTCTAGAATCCCGCCACGACACGATCCATCTGCATTGCCTCGCGGCTGAAATTGAAATTTCATCAGCCCTCTGTCCACTCCCACAAGGGCCAATTAAATCCACGCGAGTGTGCTGCTTTCTCTGACCTCTCGACACAAGCGCTGATCGAGTACCAGAATAGGAATCGGAGCCGCACCGGGCTCGAAGCTCCCCGGCCGTCCTGTCCGTGTATACAGAAAACTTGACCTCGCCCAATGCCAAGCCTGACCTGCACCACGTGATGTAATCCAGCAAGTGTGGCCCGTGCGCGAGGGGTTGACCGCGCACAATACTGTAATCATTTTGTAAGGGAACTTGAATAAAATATGATTTTCATCATATTTTACCATAAAATACTTAATCAGTTATTAAGTGGTTAACAACCAATTGGAAATTACTTGGGAATTAGTTAAATCTAACCCTAATCACCCTAATATTATATTCCTTATTCCCTAACCCTTTCTAACCCTAATCCCCTAAGCCCTAAGGCCTAACCCCCTAATCCTAACCCCTAACCCCCTAATCCTAAGCCTAATCAGTTATTAATGAATTCCTAACTGATTCCCAAGTAATTAAGTATTCTATGATAAAATACCATGAAAATCATTTGGTACTGTATGGTAAGGTAATTTATTTTTTAGCGAGGTCAGCTAGGTGCACGGGCCTGATTTGTGAGGTCAGGTCACGTGCGAGGTCAGGCTTGGCATTTAGCGAGGTCAGGTTTTCTGTAACCTGTCCTGTCCGTTCATAGGCCAGGTTGTTCAATAAAATAAAGTATTCTGCGAAACATCGCACCGGAGAAAACGAACAAAAAGAAAAGCACGGTCTGGAAGGGCAGATCGACAGGTGGTCTTTTTTTTCTTTGCCCCCTTTTTAGGGTTTGCGGGAAGATAAAATCAAGCCAGAGCCGAAAGGGGAATAGAGAGCTGAGCCCGGCAGTGGGCGGGTGGAGTGAGAACTGAGTGAGAAGCGCCGACTCGCAGAAGGAGACTTCTGTTGATGGCCATCCATGTCCATTCCTGGTATCTGTTCAGCGGGCGGTGGCGTGTATTATTGGTATTGTTAGCGGTTTGGAGGAAGTTGGAGACGGGGAATGCTCCGAATGGGATCACCAGCGGATAGGCACACTGGACGTCAACGAGGGAGTGGGACACAAGGGGTTATGATAGAGAGATAAGGTCATTGTGTCTGCTGTGCAAGTGCTCTCTCCCCCGCTCTGTTGTGCCATCCTCTCCAGGTTGTATTGTTTCTCTGCGTGCTGCCCACCTTCTGGCTGTTTGTCATGTGTCTGATGACATGGGAATATGTCAAGTCATTCGCCGAACTTCTTTTAGCGCCCAGGTTTGGGTTTTTGCGAGATTAATCAATCCAATTCCCACCGCCGCCCGGGCACGGCCAAGCGCATTGGCAGTGGCGCTTTGGGCCAGGGGCGGGATTGCCCAATGCCCAATTCCACGCGCCCCATGGCTCAACGTGGCCAACGCAAGGGACTGTCAGTTGGGCTGCAATGAAGAGGGACACGTTGGGTGAAGATGGTGATTTGTTGATTTGTTGATATGTTGTTGTTGGCTTGAGGCTATCACTGCTGGAACAAGAGCGTTGGAGTCAGCGTATGGTAACTGGTAATTGGTATTTTTGGCGTACGGGCCGGTGTAAACAAAACGGCAGCGTGGAGATTGCCCCAGCAGCCGGGGAGATTGGACGGCGCTGGGGCCGCTGATTGGCGGGTGGCCGGCTGTTCCTGGACGGCGTGGCCAATCAGCGCGCGAGGGGTCCTGGCAGGCGGTAAGCAAGTCTGGGTCTGGTACCGTTTGTTTACAACCGCAGTTATTGGCAGAAACAGTCAGCAATATGGTCTGTTTGTTTGAACGGCGGGGTTTCTTTGTTGGGCACATCCATCTCTTCACAGCGCAGTGCCAGACAGCCAGACAGCCAGACAGCCAGACAGCCAGACAGGATATAGGAATGGCTACTCAAGGCCGTTGGGAGGCTGCAAACAGCCAGCTGCTGCCAGCAGCCAGAGACGCCCGAGGAAGAAGAATACCAGCTGTAATACGGCGTACCCTGGCGCGGTGCTAGCGGGACAATACAATACAATACCATACGCAGCTCATTTCCCGTCCTGCCCCTTTCCTCGCTTCTCATCCTCATCCTCTCTCTCTCTCTCTCTCTCTCGTCTTCTTCTTCTCTCCCTCTCCCTCTGCTTCTTAAGGCTTTGCGACCTCCCCTCCGCATCCCCGTTCCTTTCTCTGCGACGACTCTGACCACCGCTTCACTCTTTCAGCGGGCATTCTTTCTTCACGATCCCAACACCCCCCAACTCCGATACCTAATCTCCCACAATCCCCAGCGTCTGCTCTGACTGCGAACCATGAAGAGCGCCTTGTTCCTCTCCGCGGCGGCCGCCGTCGCGGGCCTGGCCCACGCTGGCCACCACCAGCAGCACAATGCTTTCCACAAGCGTGGCTATGAGACCGCTCCCCCCGCCTATCCAGAGCCCACCTGCGGTTGCACCACCAAGGTCATCACTTACTACGGCGAGGAGACCAGTAAGTGCCCAATTTCATCCTGATCATGTCGATCTCTCGGAAGCATGCCACTCTGTGTAACCAGAACGGGGAATATAAATACCCCAGCCGATATTTCAATGCGTGGTGGAATGCGACTAACCCGCTCCCAATAGTCATCGAGGAGCCGACCACCACCATCCACACCACCAGCACCACAACCAAGACTGTCACGGTCACTCCCGAGCCAGAGCTCCCCACTCCCATCGTCACCGTCTATCCTACCCCAGGAACCTACACCATCCCAGCCAAGACCATAGTCGTGACCAAGGAGACCACCGTCTGCGGCGCCACCTCCACCTCCCTGTCCCCTGGCGACCACACCTATGGCGGTGTTACCACCGTTGTCGAGACCGCCACCACCGTCACCTGCCCCGTCGCTGTCGTCAAGCCCACCGGCAGCACCTCCACCAGCGTGATTGAGCAGACCACCTACGTATGCCCAAGTGCCGGCACCTACACCATTGCCCCCTCGACCACCAACGTCCCCAAGAGCACTGTCCTGGTCTATCCCACTCCTGCCAGCTACACCCCAGGAACCTACACCCAGCCCGCCCAGACCGTGACCGCCATTGAGACAGACTACGTCTACGTCTGCCCCAACCCCACCGGTGAACTCCCTGCGCCTACCACCACTGCTGCCCCTGCTCCTCCCCCCAAGGAGACTTACACTCCTGCCCCTAAGCCTAAGCCTACCCCAGAGACCCCCTCCCTCGGTGGTGGTGACAAATGGGGTATGACCTACTCCCCCTACACTGATGGCGGAGAGTGCAAGGGTGCCATTGCTGTTGCCGCCGATATCGCCCTCATCAAGCTCAAGGGCTTCAAGACCGTCCGCGTCTACTCCACCGACTGCGATGGACTCCAGAACATCGGCAACGCCTGCAAGCTCAACGGCCTCAACATGATCCTCGGAGTCTTCGTTTCTGGCAGCGGCATCGAGGAGGCCAAGAAGCAGGTCAAGGACATTGTCAGCTGGGGCAAGTTTGACATGGTTGACCTTATCGTTGTTGGTAACGAGGCTCTCTTCCAGGGCGTCGCTGACAGCTCGTCCCTCGTTGGCCTGATCCAATACGCCAGCAGCGCCTTCAAGGCTGGTGGTTACACCGGACCCGTCACCACCACTGAGCCCCTCAATATCTGGCAGCAGTATGGCTCCCAGCTTTGCGGCTCCATCGATGTCATCGGCGCCAATATCCACTGCTTCTTCAACTCTGAGGTCACCGCCCCTTCGTGCGGTAAGTTCGTCAAGGGACAGATGGATATCCTTGGAAAGATCTGCCCCGGCAAGGAGGTCTTCACCCTCGAAACCGGCTGGCCCAACGCCGGTGACAACAACGGCAAGGCCATTGCTGGAAAGGATGAGCAGGCCCAAGCTATCAAGTCCATCATCAAGGAGGTTGGATCCCACTCTGTTTTCTTCTCCTTCACCGACGACCTCTGGAAGAACCCCGGCGCTTACAACGTCGAGCAACACTGGGGCTGTGGTGATCTCTTCTAAATGAAAACGCACATGTGTCTATCTCGCTTTTCTTGAATGTGTGATTTAGAGAGAATTAACAAAGGAAATATAATTCTTACCCACATTTTTTTGTGAAATACGGTTGTAGCGGGTTTTTCTTTGCTTATCAGGAGTTTTCTTTTCTTTACATATCTTTCCTTGTCGCATTTGTTTCCCTTGACTTCTGCTGTATGTTTCGAGTAATCATTTGTTTTTAATATAAATACCACCCAGACCAAGAGATGGTGAAGGGATGATGACATAACTCTTTTTTCGTTCTTTCGCCCTCTTACCCTTTTGCCCGTTGTGATTTGGACTCTGCTCTTCTTCTTCTATTTTACACATACTTACTTCTTTTCAACCCTGGTCTATGCTCCCAAACACGACGATGAAATGAGTAACTACAATTTTATTTTACCTTGTAACCCGCCAGCCAGCCAGCTCTATTTATTACTATCCATCTCAGATCCTTGGCCTTGGTGGTGGTGCTTTATGTTTTCCATCGCGCTGTAAAAAGTCAACTTGGTGTGGTTTAAGTGGTAGGTAGATCGATGTAGCTAGCTAGCTGTATCTTTCACTTCACCACGCTCAATTTCGCTCCTTGCCGCCTCTTGATCTCCTTTCTCTGTCTTCTTCGATGGATGGATGGCTTAGCCATGGTATATGTATATGTACTGTACTCGTAAGTATTTGGATTGTTGTTTTCCGTTCGGGTGGTTTTCCTGTATCCCGACGCGTATATCCATCCATAGGGGGGTTGATGGATGGGTTGGTTGGTCAGGGGCAAGGTGAAGGTTTTCTCTTCTCTTCTTTTCTTTCTTTCTTTTTTTTTTATACGGATTGGATGCTTGCTAGGGTTATCACCTATTTTATATAATTATATAAATCGGTGAGCTCGGAGGCCTCTGACACCCCGCCCTGTTTATGTATATAGTCAGATATATAAACCTAGTAGTTTACCCATATTTTTTTTTTTATATTCATTGCTTTTTCGCTACCCTCCGCAAAAAGAACATCTCTCACGGATTGATGATTGCTCCATTCGTTCGTGATCCATGTTTCGTCCGCAATTCGGCCGAACCTGCAGCTTGCCAAGGCTCTCCGGCCCCTGAACTCTTACCAAAAATAGTGAGGGTGCACAAGCTAAAACCTTCTCCCGCGTTGCACAATTGCACAGGCCCAATTAGCATCAACTTTTGCCCCGGTGCGAAAGCGATTGTTAGAACCTAGGGGTTGGCAAGGCTTGGAAGACAATGGAGAACCGCGGAGCCCCCATATTTTGTGAGGCGGCTCTCCCCCTGCAGCCCTAGCGCGGTGATCTTGGCCAACGGGGTGTTGTTTTATATGAATAAGAGCTATGCCGCGCCCAGAAACAGGAACAGATTGTTCTTTCATCTTCCACCCCGTCTGTCGAGCACAAAGGTTGTGGATCGATCATATCGAGGTCTCCGCTGTGTCGATGTGTAGTTATAGAACCCGCTATAACTTAATTAGTTACTACCCCTGAAAATGACGGTGCTCGGGACTCCCTCTCCCACACGAAGCATAGGGGTGGACAGCCAGGCACAATCGCTCCCCGAAGGTATATATTTTATTTTATTTGAGCCGATTTGCTTGATATTGTGTTTTATTTTTATTTCATTTTTTTTTTGTTTTCTTTTTTTCTTCTTTTTGTTAAGCCTGCCATGGATGGCCCGAAGCAACACGGCTGACAATATTCCGTAGTCGTACAACCAGGCCTGGAAGTCGACTGGAGGACGCCAAATCTCCAGGAAAAATATAGCGTCCCAGATCAGGCCCTCCTACCAGATGGGAAAAAGTCTCCCTTTGTCGCGAATAAGTCGTTGGGTGGAGGTTGGTCGCGGACCCGATGGATAGTCACCGCCCTCCTTGCCGTCATTGTCATTCTCGTGGCTGTCCTCGTTCCAGTCGGGTTACTGGTAATTGGGAAAAAGGGGTACGTTTTCTTAGGGTTCTCAACCATCGAGAAAAAAATGAATACAATTTTGTATGTACATACTAATAAGAAGAGTTGCGGTTTCTTTCGGACCAGGCCAAATGATCCACCGATCAATAACCCGAAGGAATCGTCACCATCTGCTTCCCCTCCCGCTTCTGCTGATGCAGTTCTCAAGGGAACGAGATTATCCTCTATGGACCCTCGTACCGGAACGGACATCTTCTTGTTTTATCAATATGGCGACGGTAGCATTCAATATATGCCTTTGACCTCAAGCCGCGCGTGGCAGGGTAGTAAAACACTCCCCGTGGAAAATGCCATGATCGGCACCCCCTTGACTACCACTTACACCGTTGTCAATGGCAAGGTCACTGTGAGTTTTGCAAAACATTTCATGATTCCTCTATTTCCGTGGTGGTTTTTTTTTTTTCATTTCTAATAATAATATGGCAAAACCCAAATTCTAGTGGTGGGTCTTCTATGTAGATAAAGACCAAGTAATCCAAAACATATACTCGCCCGCTGATCCATCGGACTGGAAGCCTGGAAACGTCGGTAGCAAGAAATACACTGTGCCTGCTGAGAGCTCCATTGCCTTTACGATAGCACGGGGGAGATTATACGATGCAGAGGAGCTTGATATTGGTGGCGGATTGACCCTTTTCGCCAGCGGCACGGATGGTCATGTCCGCGAATACATCTACAATGACGACGATGACAGCTGGAGTGAGGGGTTTACATTTGCTGGAACAAACGGCTCTGGTGGCGCGTGCATGTGGTCCCAGGACACCCGCGGGTACTTGTTCATGCTCGGCGAGTCGCAGACGTTAGATTTCTGGTACCGGAATTACACCGTAACAACGAGCGGACAGGAAGGAGGAGAAGTTGAAAACTCCTGGCAACTTGGTCCTTCGAGTGGTGCTGCTGTCATGGCAGATACGAGCATGTGTGGTGCGCACACCTCGTTTGCGTTCCAGGGTGCCGATGGGATGATTCAGGGGAGCAATTTTACTACTGTTACTGATATGGAGTTGATGCGGTGGGATACGACGTATAATATTAGTGAGGTGCCGGCGTTGGAGGGGTCGGCGTTGAGCTGTTGGTTTTTGTTTCCGCCGGAACATGGGGAAGAAAGAGTGATGTTTGAGGTGTTTTACCAGGCGAAGAGTGGGGAGATTATACAGGCGAAGAGATATTGGGGGGCAGATAATAGTACTGTGCCGGGGACGTGGGAATATGTCAAGGTACCTATTAGATAGGGCTTGTTTTTGGTTTTTTTTTTTTTTTTTTTTTTTTTGGAATTGGGCGTAAGTTAATAAATCATGTACATATAGTTACTTAGAAGCAAATACTTTTTTCAGTTAATTCGTCACTGGGTTTGTTTATGTCGGCAACACTACTAGAGACAGGCTGAGTAAAAGGAGTAAAAGTAGTGAGCCTTGGGGGGAAAAAGGCCACATAAAATCTAGTTAGAAGATGAAGATGAAGAGAAAGAATAGCTAGCTCAATGAATCTATGTACTAGTTAACTAGTAGTTATAAATGACATTGCTTCTGTGTTCTCTTCTCCCCCCCTAATTAACTATATAGGCCATATAGAAAAAAGTGTTAAATGGGAAGCAGAGAATGTAATAATATACCCTTGTATGCATACTGTTAAAAATCTCATTTTAGTGTAGGCTAGATTATCATAGCTTTTCCATTATTTATTTAGTAGTAGGCTAAATACGCTGTTCTATATCAAGAGGAGACTGAAGGTGGAAGTAGTAGAGATAGGAGGAATAACAGGTCGGGGAAAGAGGGGGATTAATAGGGGTAATAGAAATAGAATGGGAGAAAGGCAGTAGGCAGTAGAAGTAACAGGAGGAAAGTAAGAAAGAGAAGGAAAAGAAGAAGAGGAGAATATAAGTAAAGAAATAGGTATATAAGTCAGATGCTGCTTATAAATAGTAGATAGTTAATAGATAACATACCTACCTGATATGGGTTGGGGGTACTGGGCCGATAGTTAGTTCTAGCAATGGGGGCTGCTTTTTCCTGCTTCTTGAATGCCAATGAAAGGTACTCTGGGATTCGAACCCTTGGGAGGAAAGGTGTAACTAAGATTTCCATTCTAGCCTTATGTGTTTCCATGAGGAATTGATTAGCAATGTATAATGTGGCTGCTGAGATGTATGACCATCAGCAACCTCATTCATCAGAGGGTAGTACTTTGTAGGTAAGGAGGGGGATGAGAAGAAAAGCAAGCTTACTATCTTATATAATGTTTAATTCTTGTTTGTTGTGTGTACTAGTAGTTTCTTACATACATGAAGTTCCTGTATGACACAGCCTGGGCAGGTCTATATAAGCAAGTTGAAACCCTTTAATGCATGGTTGCCGTTTGCCACTGGGGCTAGTCTCTGTAGATGAGTTCTTCTTCCTGGCTACACATATGCACATAATGTCTGTCATCCTTGATGGGAGATCGCCTTTCCTTAGTAATAAACAAGCTTTTAATCCATGGCTTGGATGCATGTATTCAACGCTTACTCACCACGGCCATCCATGGATGGTGTTGAGTTACCCAAGTTCTTACGTCCGGAGTCCCTGGCATTCTGTAGCTTCTGGCTGCTCTATTAACGATAGAGTTCGGAGGATCTTTGGAGCCTTTTTCCCTATGGCCGTAGTAAGTTGTTTATCAAGACGAGTAATGACAGAGACATAACGTTAATCATCCAAGGCCAATCTCGTTATCCAATGTCTTTTCGGCCAAACATTGCGCCGGGGCGGAGGCTTAGACCCCCCGACCCCAACCATCCAACAAACACTTCACGTCAAGCTATCAACCACGTTGGCTATCTCCGATGGATGGATTGTTCTTCTGCTTTCGGCCCTAAGTACTTGATATCCGCGGACTGCCAGTCCAACCCCTCTTGGGGCAGGGCTTGTATTTGCGCTTTCGCAATGGCTGCACGAACAGGTTAATGACGTCTGTCGCCCTGATAATTCTGAGATCGAATACGAACGCATGCCCCTGTCAATCCGCCGGACGAGGAAGAATTTGGCTGCCTTCTGAGTTCCGGCTCCATGGCGAGGGTGGAGAACCGCAAGGCCTGTCGACACGGCCCAAAGGGTGTGGCCGGTCCCGTGTCACCTATGACCTTTTGATATATTTCCTCTTTTCTTTATTGTTGATATCGGATGAATTAAGCATAACGTGCCCCCTGCCTCATCACACCGCGTCATCGTTGGCAAGCTCAGCCGTACTAATTGTCGAATTAATTTTGATATTTATACCGATATCACCAATGCTGACAGCAGGGTCCTAATTGCTTATCCTTCCTTACTCATTCCTGCTTTATTTAATTAACGACTCCCCTTACCCTTCCATAGCCGTGATTGATGACCATACATACATCCTGAGAGAAAAAAGCACATCCGTTCCAGAAATGTCGTCAGGGGATTCAAACAACGACAAAGTCAACGATCATGCTCAAGATTCTGGTCCCTCAACCCGTGAATCGCTCAGCGATGCTCGCGACGATGGCTCCGATTTCAAACCTTCAATGCGCGTGTGGATGGCTTTCTTGACTCTGGCTATCCTCACGTTGATGGCTGCGCTTGACGGGACTTCCATATCTGTTGCACTGCCGGTACGTATCAGGGGGAGCAGATGCCCTCTTTTGGGAACATGTATAGTTTTTTTAACTAATATATGAACCCCTAGATCATTGCGGAAAAATTGCATGGCAGTGCTATTGAAGCTTTTTGGAGCGGGACCTCCTTTTTACTCTGCTCAACAGGTAACAAGCAATGTTGTCCCTAGTCTTCCTTCGAAAGATTTTGGTTCTGAACATCTCCAAGTCTTCCAGCCAAGCTTCGCCTCCTTTTCGAATATATTTGGCCGCAAGCCGTTGCTTATGGTCGCCCTTGCGTTCTTCCTTGTTGGCACTATTGTGGCTGGTCTGGCCAACAACTTCACCAACATGCTCGTTGGACGCTCCATTCAGGGCGTTGGTGGGGGAGGGATTATTGCCCTTTCCGAAATTATCGTTACCGATTTGGTACCCCTGAGGGTCCGAGGACAATTCTTTGGAATTCTCAGCTCGATGTGGAGTTTAGGATCGGTGCTCGGCCCAATTCTCGGAGGCGGTTTCTCCCAAGATGTCTCATGGGTAAGTCTGACAGGAAATCTAAGCCCAATGTGTTTTGAGAAATTACGTCGCGGAGTTGTGGTGATATTACGAAAGAGTATGCTGACAATTTCAACCTGGATTGATATAGAGATGGATTTTTTACATTAACTTCCCATTCATTGGAATTGGAACTATCCTACTCCTGTTTTTTTTCAAACTCAACTTCGTGCCAACATCGCTAATGTCGAAACTTCGTCGTATCGACTACGTTGGAACCGTTCTTTTTGTCGCAAGCACCACTGCCTTCCTAATCCCAGTAACCTGGGGTGGTGTTATGTACGATTGGGATTCATGGCGAACACTTGTCCCCCTTATCTTGGGTACCTTTGGGCTCATTGGTACAATGCTCTACGAGACATATGTCGCTGAAAACCCTATCATACCCGTTACCATCTTTGCAACAAGAACGGCTACCGTCAGCTATATTGAAACCGTCCTCCACGGCCTGGTCCTTTGGTGCGGACTGTACTACATACCGCTCTACTTCGAAACGGTCCTAGAATACAGCCCTATAATGACTGGCGTGGCCGCCTTCCCGATGACTTTCACCGTCGCTCCGTCTGCTGTTTTAGTCGGGATCCTCGTCACCAAGACCGGACGCTATCGCTGGGCAATCTGGGCTGGATTCGCCATATCCACTCTTGGCTTTGGCATCCTCGCACTTCTCGACGTGGGCACCAGCATCCCCGCTTGGATATTCCTCATGCTCCCCGTCGGTCTCGGCCTGGGTTTCCTCTTCCCGTCCTTGGGTTTTGCCATCCAAGCCTCTGCATTGAAGGGACACATGGCGATTGCAGTGGCGATGTTCAGCTTCTTTCGCGCTTTCGGCCAGACTATTGGTGTTGCTATTGGGGGAACCATTTTCCAAAACCAAATGCTCAAGAATCTCAAAACGTATCCGGAGTTTGCAGCGCGCGCGGTCGAACTCAGTAAGGACGCTGCCGGACTCGTCCAAGTGGTTCGTGCCATGGAGGATGGGCCAGAGAAGCAACATTTGAAACAGGCATACACAGATAGTCTGCGCATTGTGTGGGCTGTATGTACTGCGCTTCTTGGTGTTGCTGGATTACTGAGCCTGTTGACGAAGAGCTACGATCTGAATCAAGCAATGGATTCGGATCAGACGATTAAGGAAAAGAAGAGTACCCCAGAAGGCGCTCCGTGAAGGACGGCAATCCATCACTTCTTTCTTTTATGTGCCGTCGTTTCTATCTCATCGGCGAATTAGATTTTATTCCTGTCTCGATCCCCATATGTCCACATTCGTCATTCCATCTTCAAGAAAGGACCTTTCTCCTCAAACCCTAATACCCCACTCCGTATATTTTGCATTTTCATCTCTTCCACTCTCCACCGCAGCACATCATCTTATCCATTTCCTATCCAAATCGGCGCTTTACAGGGATCTAAAGGGTGAAAAGTGTGACATTTATTTATATATTGACCTCTATAAATTCCACTATACGTACATACATAGCATGGATAATCTAATCTCCACATAAAATCTATTACCTCTCAGAGAAAATCCTATTTTCCCCCTTCCTTTCACCAACCAACAACCCGTCAATATTGGTGCGTAAACTTTACATATATGGTATTTACTTTCTTGTGTAGAATGAAAGCGCCATCCACCCACTTTGCCAACTATATGCCATATACATCTAAAATGGCTCGGCCGTAACCTTCAACAATATTCTAACCGTGGCTCCTCCCCCTTCTCTTTTCCCATGGATTCGAGGTTAGTTCAACCCGCGTGCGTGGCTAACCTTAAACTCAACTTCACCAAGCCAAGCCGCAGCCAGGTGCCAATTAGTACTACCAGTAGTTATACTAGAGAGAGTGAAAGTTCAGTATGTACAGTGGTGATAGAATCAAAATGGTTGCCCTTAAAATCAATATCTAGAACAATCAAGCTGTATCGAACTATATACACACTTATTTACCGTTCAATTAATAACAGTAACTACTACTCCGTACTCCATAGTATCGATCATGTCACTTGTTTCCATAACTTGGATGCATAATCAATCCATCTATATAATAAGTAATGAGTCTTTCCCCTTTAAATCCGAATTGCATTCAATACTAGTACATAATTGTGTATTGCTATAGAAATAAATTCTACCCTAGAGATGTCAAAACAACCCATCCCTCTCTGACAACCTATATAATTACTACACATATAAGAAGTATAGAAATGCACACCGTGTATGTATCTCAGCATGAATTCTAGGTTCTTTTATTACTGACTCGCATTACAAGTAACACCCCTCCTCTCTCTAGAAGGCCAGGGGATCCCAGGCTATGTATGGGAGAACGGAAGGGATCTGCTGGCCAATGTAATGCAACAAGCAGGGCATTCCCTGCCAGTGATCAATATGTGTATAGGGCTGGGATATTGGCTCCGCATGGATGTATATGATGGAAGAGAGCACGTTTCAAATTGTGACCTTTTCCCCCTTGAGCCTATTTAGAGACTATGGCTAGTAGGCTATTTCTTCCTCGAAGGCAGGGGAATGCTTGTCCCGGGGTTAAGCTTTGAACTTGGTTGACGTGGGAGGGATAGATGTCTCTAGTTAGCTAATAATACGCTGTGTCGGAGATGATATCTTCGCCATATGCTGGTAGTTGTAGCATTGTAGCACGGAGGAGCTAGATTGTATTTACTAGTAAATGCTTAGTTGTGTGACTCTACTAATCATAGGAAGAGGCTTCCGAACTCGATGTCTCTTATAATGTTCTTCAAAGTTTCTCCCTCCATTCTTCTTCCGGGAAGTTTATGGAATTACGTTCTGCTCTGGTGCGGGGGTTTTTTCTCCTATGGAGCTCAGATCGACGCATACGAGAAAGACAGACTAGCCTTCATTAATTACGCTGTCTGAAGAGCTGACTCTTTTGCCTTTTCCCTCCCATTTCTCTCTTCTCCTTTCCCTACTAGTTATGCTGTCAGCTCAATCTGTGAGAAGTAGATGATGAATGGAACGGCCGGGTAATTGAGGACGGGGAGGGACATGATGCATATAAAGCACAATGATAGTCCTTTGGTATTATCTTCCTGGGCACCTTCTATGTTCTTTATCAGGCGGAGTAAACTTGCGCAAACTTGCCCTGAAAATGATAGAGATACTAGTAGGTTAGCTTATGGTTAACTCGAGTACTATTCATAGATACAGTCCTGCAAATAAATGTCTAGTTACACAACTATTCAAGTCTTGCATGAAACCCGTGGCATGAAACTAACAAGGATAGGCGGATCTATACCGGGTACCTACCTACCTCCTACCCCGGCCCGCCTGTACTAGAGAAGTTGGCGAGGTTGACGCTGACAACGACCCATTTCATGGACAAGGATTGGAGCTATTACAATGACGTAGTCTGTGAGAGGAGCAAGAGTCGGAGTAGGAAATAAAACAAGAAAGATAAATGAATAATGTAGAGAATTATAACTAGTAGTTAATGAAACGGGCATATAGGATATGAGCTTCGGTTTCCTTTCTCTGCCCTCTATAGGCGTTATCCAGGCTGCTGAAGATTTGCTAGCGTAAGTCTTCATTCAATATACAGCACGGAATGAGCTCCCTCAACTGCATTGAAGAAACAGAGTCTGATATTCGTAGGTGTCCAGACCCTTTCGATATCTATCGATGAGCCAGGGGATCTTACCATCAACTAACAAGAAAATTCAAACGCATAAAAAAACCCACTGATTGTTTCCCAAGTTTACACGCCGATCTCGTAAGGGGGGGTTAGTAAAGGCTGCTTAAGGGGATGTTGTGTAAAAAATTAGAGCGATATGTCATCCCTCCCCCCTGCACCCTCGAGCAAAATAGATGATAGTTTGTTAGATATAGAAGACTATCTTGCTCTGTTGGGTCATCTTATGTACTTTGTCCAACCCCTATCCTTGGGCTCCTGTAGTTCAAGGAAGCTAGAGAATATAGATGCACCACGTCCTGAGCTGAAACTTGAGTTTTGTCTGTTCGGCCTTGGACTTAAGTTATTGTATTGCTGGGTAGAGACGTATATATTTATATGTAGGTCTAAGTCAAGTCAGGGATAAAAAACGATGTGGACTGGGAGTTTTGGTCGCCAATCAATCCATCAACCTCTGTAAAGCTTTAGCTTTATCCCTGCCTCTGTATATTGTATGGTGCATACCTAGGGAACGGTGTTACTATGGCGAGGGTATATACCTGCGGCCCTACGATCTCAGGCAGTACATGCACCTCCATTTTATTCCTTGAAGGCTATGGTATTTATAATTAGCATTAATTATGTTAATATATGTAACATGGAAATATCATCATGGAAAACGAAACGCTTGTAGCAGCAAGATCCAGGCAAAAAGAAATAACCAAAGGGAAAACTCAACGACAGATACAGTAAGTACTTAGATGCAAAACATGGACAAGCGTTGAAAAAGAAGCATGACAAATACTCAAGAAATAGAAAAGAACACAGAATATCAGCTCTTCCCCCTCCTTTATTATTAGCGGTGTCATCATTTTTTCCTCTTTTGGTCGCGGTTGCATAATTAATCCCCCCTTGATAAAATAGAAATAATAATAATTGGAAGTCCCCAACTTTTGCGCCGGGAAATGTGCGTTTCAAACAAAATAGTAACAATGAACAAAAGCCGATAAAGGTACGATCAAATGGCGTGGGGCAGACGGGGAGAGGGGTGGAGAAAAAAAGAAGAATGTGCAGGGCTCCGTCGGAAATGCGGCAGGGATGAATGAGCGCGTTCGATCGTGAGCATTTGCTAGTGAGCTATGCCAAAAAAATAGACAAGGGTACAAAATGTACTTGCAAAAAAAGGGAGCAGCTGGCTATGATGGGTATGCAGTGTCTATAGGAGAAAAACTATATGGCGGGGGAAAAATTAGAACCATAGATCGGGGTCTCTTTTTTCTTGTTAAGAAAACTATGCGCATACGGGAGATGCTACTGGCGTATATAGCGGGAAATATTATGGTATGGACGTAAGCGTCGCGAAATTGGGAATTAAGGTACCCGTACGCGGGTGAAAATCATCCAGAAGATTATATGGCTGGGGTAGATTCAAAAGATCACAAATCTCTTATTTTTGCCTTGCTTGTCGCCTGCTATAGACCGTGCCGTCAGAAATGAAAGTATGCGGATTGTCTGTGAAGGAGACAACTCACCTAGGCCCCCGTTACGTTGCGCACCATGACGTGCCGCAGACATAGGGTCAATACCGGACGCTGCTGCTCGAATCGCGGCAATGCGGTGTTTAGCCCGTTCGTAACCCTGGTCAGCAGCTTTGACATACCAAACGTTGGCTTCAAGTGGGTCGCGACGGCATCCAATGCCCATCTCTGTGAAGTACCCAACGGCGTATTCTGCCTTTGGAAGGCCTGGCGCATAAGAATGAAACGTCAGCATAAATGACATCCGGGAAATAATAATAAACATGAACACATCCTGGGTATGGGGCTTACCAAGTTCAGCAGCCCTCCTGGCCCACTCGTATGCTTCACATTCGTCCTTCGCGAGCAATGGTTCCGCGCCCACCATAAACCAAGCGCAGAGCGCCATCATCGCGACAGGGTGGCCCAACTGGGCCGCGCAGGTGTAGAAATGCACGCTGAGAGCTGGGTCTATCGGACAACTCAGTTTACCGTGTTCGTAAGCATCTCCAAGGCGGTAGTTTGCCTCCGGATGATCTAGCCCGGCAGATTTCGTGAATAGTTGCGCAGCGTATGACTCGTCCTGGAAAACATCATCTCCGTATCCCGTTTCGTGGAGTACGCCGAGTTCGTACGGCGCGGAATTATATTGCTGGTCAGCAGACTCAGCAGCTCGCTTCAGCCACGTAATTCCTTCACGGTATCGCTTGACGAGACCCATATCACCAGCTAAACATGCTTGTCCCAGCCGCAACATAGCCCCTGGATGATTTTTCGATGCTGCCTGACGGTAAAACTGCACCGCTTTCGCGCCATCCTGTCGACTGCCCCAGCCAAATTCGTAACATAACGCTGCTCGATAACCGGCTTCAGCGTGACCATGCTTGCTGGCGGCAACGAATAGCGGAAAGGCTTTATCGTAATCGGGTTTCCCTTTGTTGAAAAGGCCCGACGCCAAACCATCTGCCAAGTAGTACTGTGCGTAAGGGTAGCTCCTGTCTGAGAGCCGTTGTAGGATAGACCTGGCTTCTCGCAATAGTTCAGATTTCGATATAGTTGACGGCTTATCAACTCTGTCCTCTGCCTCCTGGGTAGCGTGAATCATGAACACAGCAAACTCATATTGGGCCCCAGGATCGTTCGTCTTCTTAACATTGGCCAGATACATATCAAAGGTTTGCTTATGACTAAGAAGGGATGCATTGTTTCCAACTGAGGGCCGGAGATGGTCATTGCTTAGGGTCGCTGGAGCCGGTGGGGGTTGAGGGTACGGCACATTAAGAAGGTCGACGAAGGAGAGGGGTCGGGTATCTGGAGATGCGTTCGAGTGTGCGGAGACGGCGCGGGCGTGGATATGGGGAGAGAGTTGGGGGGATTGTGTGCGGCCTCGTGCAGCAAGATCGGATGTGGACGAATATGCCGAATTGGGCCGTGGAATTGCAAGGCCTAGATGTGAACTTCGGTTCGGGGCGAGACGGTTTTGGGACATCATCACCTGTTCACCGGTTGAAGACGTATCAGATGTTGACCGAAGCGTGCTTTTTGAACCCCGGTTGCCATTCCTATCGAATCCATGCTCTTGAAAGGGTTGGTGGTGGTATTGTAAGGGCTGGTAGACCTCGTTCTCGTGGGATATTTGGGGTATGCTATCTAAGCTCCCTCGCGAGGAACCACCTTGGCTTCGGTTCTGAATATTCGTCTCTTGCATTGATTGTTGGTATGCGTCAGGTGCTAGTGAATCTCTCCGTTGGGGAATACTCCGTAATGAATCGGGCACACTATTCGAAGTCTTATGGCGGTATGGAAGGTAGGTTGGGGCAGGCTGGGTAGTAGGTGAGAGAGAGCTTTGCCGTGGGGGAAGCTGTACTGTTGTGCTGGCATCGGTTGTCGGGTGCTCTCTTTCTTCAGAGTTTGTAGGGAAGATCCTCACATCTTCAATCTGGGCGCTGAAAGCTTGTGGGAAAGCCGAGGAATCGTCGATGATCACCGGGGAGACAGGAGAATTGTGGATGATGGCATTATCGGGGACGTCTAGCGGGGGTATCTTCAGGGGTTTTCGTTTTGGGATAGAGCTTAGAATTGGCTTCAAAGCTTCAGGTGGAGGCGGTGGAGCTCGTTGAGGGAGCTCGGTAAGTTTATGCTGTTCTGGAGGAGCAAGAGGAGGCGAGGATGTGAGGTATGCCTGTGGTGGAGGGAGGGGAGGAAGAGCTGCCTGTATCCGTTCTGGGGCCACGGAAGTTGCCATATCTAACGACGTCCTGCTCATCGCTGGGGTATGTATGTATTAACGTAGATGTTTCACCTATCACTATTAGGAAATTATCCAAAGCAGATGGTATGTCCAAGAAGCCGATTGTCGCCCTAAAATTTTGCCTGGTTATGCTCGATAGTCTGGAGAAAAATAGTGGAGGTTATCGAGTCAGCGGGATAATAGTAGTGTTTACAGGCGTTTACGTTCGAGAAACGAGAGATATGGATCTGGTAGAGGTGGGAGAGAATAAAGTGCTGGAGGGCGCTGAGCCTGGGGATGATATCACAGCCTTAAATTCCTAGACATCCAACCACGCTGTCAGGTCAATCGGGTTTGCAGGTTTGATGTCAGCCCCAAGAACGTTGAAGCAACTCACCCTGCACGGCAAATTGGATCAAATGGCCTTCCCAAAACAATGGAGAATGAACGCAGTCAAAGAACGTCAGGAACAGTGCCACCCTCAGATATTTGATTTTTTGTCTCAAAAGAAAGCCTTTGCTGGGCTCTGTTTCGAGTCTGGCTCCTCCTCCTTATTTTGTTGAGAACGTGCGAGCTGTGGCGTGCTGCAGTGGTGGACTTTGGGCTGGGTGGGAGGCGAAGGAACAAAGTCCACGTTCAATGGGGCAGATCAATGGGACCAGTCCGGTTTATTTGCCCATCCGCATATTCTCCCGACCGATGATATCAATGGGCCCAAGATCGTCAAGCTCACCCTCGAAACACACAAGTGTAACCACAACTTCGAGACTCGGAATTAACCTGGGCGTAGACAGGAAGAGAGTGGAAGGAGGGGAGGGTTCCAACGAGCGGGCAACTGGGAACAATGGGATTATTATCCAAGCTCCCAACAAGCCGACAAAGCAAAAACAGCGGCGGCTTCTTCTCAAAGGCCAAAGAAAGTGGAGAAAACGAGAGAAGATTTAGCTGGCCAGTCGGTATCGGCGAAGATGGGTGGACAAGGATCCCGATCAGCAAGAGGTTAATTAGCAGCGTCTCAAGTACAGAAATGCGGGGATGGCCCGGAGGTCGCAGGGACAGGGAGCAAGAGACGGTATAACGACAGTGATATAGGCCAGAGAGAGGGGGAGAATGAGAGACGGAGGAGAAGAGGAGGAAGAAGAAGAGGGAGAAGACGAGGAGGAGGAGAGACAACGAGCGGATTGGGGTTAGCCTGGGGATGCGGCTCCTTTTAGCGGGCGAATTCTCCAGCGGCAAAGAGAACCAGAACCTCAACCCTCGCTCCATGAACCGGTGAACCAGCTAATAAATGACTACTCGTACGCTGTGTCTTCTTCCACCCTGCACATGTCACTACATCCCGCCTGCTTCTATTCTTACCGTATTCCGCTGCACTCCGCAGTTGACGCGCAGCGGGCTCATATATCAGCTCAAGGCCCCAGAGGCGGGGAACAGCCCGTTGTTCTGCTGTCAGTCTGCCATCTGCTCCAATGATACTGGCGATTGCGCGTTCTACTAAGCATCCTGCATCGTACATGATGGTCGAGGGAACAAGCTTGGTGGAAATTCCTTAATTTCAGCCGCCACCTTACTCTACGCCCACTCCCCCCTCGCGGGCAAAAGCCGCAAGGCAGGGGGGGGGGGGGGGGGTGCTATGATAGGATTCTGAGATTAATACGAGAGCTAAATTTGAACGACATCTGCAGGTTTGCGAAGCACGTTTTCTCGCTGTTCGCTGTGCCTAGGCCCCATGCAAATACCCGCTTGGCCAAGGGCCCAGGGGAGACCACACTGTTGGATCATGCAAACTTGCGGACAAAAGAGAGACATTTTTCATTATTTCCGGGCATATTTAATCGCCACGCACCGCCTTTATGCCATCCGCAGCCTGTATGCACAAATTTTTTCCAGCAATTCTGTCCACTCACAGCCTGCCAGCGCTGGCGCTGGTGGCTTGCAACCAAGCGAAAAGGCTGCAGTCCGTCCAGCGACGCCTCGCTAATAGAATCGTCCTTTTTTCACCCCCAGCGCCATCACCACCAGGCACCCAAGTGGCCAAGCCTCATCAAGTTCCTCGTCTCGGGCGGATCCAGATCCGGTGGGCCAGGGGACTCGGATTTGCATCATTTTTTTTCTTGCGTTTTGCGGCTGATCGCAAAAATCCTTTGTTGATATCGAACGTCCAACCAAGCCCCTCTTCTTGACACCGTGAAGAACCTCCCACCAAACAAACTATCTTGCAGGCAAGAATTAAAAATGGCATCGCAATTTTTACTCGAAGTTACTTCCCCCCTTATCTTTGTGTTTTTATTTTTCTTAGAAAATTCTCGAATTGACATCGAGACGAACCATGGATGAGCAGGTGGACGAAAACCTTAACTGGATCCAATGATGATGTAACAGTTCCCCAATCACCACCCCATGGGCCGCACTCCATAAAAGTTACCCGAGCTCAGAAAAAGAATGCTTGCCCATAACATTTTCCAAATCTCCTGGGTGCCGTTTTCAACACTGTACATACATAGGAAGGAGCTCCATCTCTCTACTTCCCGAACCGTGGCATGCTTTATAAAACCCCCCGCATCCAATCGCCGCTCACCAATAATTGTTCGCATTATTATTGATCAAGGAGGGGTGGAATGATGTCGTACCACTACTGACGATGCAGCTAGCCATGACGGGAATAGCTACGGCAGAAGTGCTGTCTGTCCTAGTGGTGCTTGAACGTCGGAGTACCCAGATTTTATTCCGCACAGACAGGGTTCCTCCAGTTGGGGGGACTGGCAGACGGCAGTGAACAGCGAGCGGTCTTGGGCGCTTGTAATTTGAAGCAGCTTCTGGTCAAACCTGCTCATGTTCAGACGCCATGGCCCATCAAGAAGGGGGAAAAAAAAGATCTGTATCTCGGTATGAGAGAGGACGAAGCTGACACTGGAAGCGAGTCTTGGAGGGGGTGGTGGTCTGGGCCAAGACTCAGAAGATCTCAGATGGTGCCGCCAGACGCGACATCGTTTGTGGGTTGGGGGTTCAATGGTTCATGCTGTCAGAGGTGAGTGACGGGCAGCAGAGAGTGTTTCAAACAGTATCGATGATATGAGACAGTGTCGCGGGCAAATACAGATCAGATCGCTGGTTGCCCATAGGATAGTATTTTTATCTAGCCACCCATCTCAACCGCTGACGACACTTTTGTGCCTGGTTTTTGACTCTGGGCACTCTGGGCAAAAATGCCATTGCCGCGATGTATTATTGGATGGATGGCTTGGTGGCGTGCGTACCGGTACGTACATACAGGAACATTGCCATACGGGGACCGTACTGCTGCTGTATTAATTACCAGGAATCTGGTGAGAATCACGCGGGTGACAGAGTTTGAAATGGGTAAATAACCCCCTGCCTGGATTTCCTATATTTCTACCCTCCTATTACCTACTCCTTTTCTGAAAATTATTTTATGACACTTAGCTTCACCATAGTTTATATATATTTGAAAGGACTGTATTTATTATCTGGGTTATTTATCTACGCTGCTGCTCCTGCTCCTCCACTCGCGCTTTTATCGTCCTCCCTTGGTTGCAGAATCGCAGGAGTCAGCAGGCATACTACTCACGCCTCAAATTGACAACGGAGTAAACATCCTGTACATTTGCTGTGCCGCCAGCTCCATTGCCTTTTATGGGAGAGCTCACTGACTTCTTCGGTTGTATGTTTTGAGGCGAGAGGAAAGTTCGAATAGATGCTGCGATGCATCAACAAGAGCAATATCAACCAGGTTATGTCCTGGTCAGCACTAATAAAACTTCTAAAGAATCCTCTTCCATACCACTGTTTATCCCCCATCGACTCTGATCTCTAAGAATATTAAAACACCCTCTATGAGGAAAACGACATCAACGAAGCTTCTGTGGAATGTCGACCGTGACAGAGACTCCAGATCCCCAAACGGCAACAGGGCCATCGCGAGAGTAGCTGGATATGGAAGATGTTCTCGTATATCCCACCGGGTTCAAACGAGGGCTCGTCATCTTCTCAATTCTCCTCTGCGTCATCTCCGTCGGCCTCGACATGACCATCGTCGCGGTGGCCGTCTCCAGCCTCTCCAGCCAGTTCGAGCAGCTTAATGACATTGGATGGTACTCAGCATCCTACCAGCTGATGGGCAGCAGTTTCATATTCTTCTCCGCCCGGCTGTACACCGTCTTCCCCATGAAGACCATCTTCCTAGTCTCCATGTTCATATTCGAGCTCGTCTCGCTCCTCTGCACCGTCGCCCCGACCAGTGCGATGTTCATCCTAGGCCGCGCCATCGCAGGCTTAGGTAGCAGCGGTATCCAGACAGGCAGCATTGTGCTGCTGACCAGCCAACTGCCTGTGCACAAGCGGCCATCCTGGACCGGGTTCGTAGGCGCAGGCTCAAATATAGCCATGGTGATTGCCCCCCTTATCCGCGGTGTGCTCATCGACGCCATTTCCTGGAGGGCTTGTTTCGGAATCAACCTACCCATCGGGGCCATTGCAATCAGGTTCGTCGCTTACGGGTTCCAAATGCCGGTGATCCCCCCTCACGAAGCCGGATTGCCCGTGGTGGGAAAGTCCAAGCGGCTCGGCATTCCGGGGACGCTGGCATTCGTGCCTGCCATTGTCTGCTTGCTAATCGGGCTACATTGGGGCGGCGTCAAATACGGCTGGGCCAATGCCCAGATTATTGCGCTGCTGGTGCTATTTCCCGTGTTCATCGGTGTCTTTGCGTTCATGCAGTATCATAAGAAGGAAGATGCTACCCTTCCCCCGCGCATCAATGACGCAGCGCGGTGTCCTGGCTGCGGCTTGGTTCAGTGCTTGCAGCAATGGTATCCTCGCCGTTACTGAGTACTACATGTCGATATACTTCCAGGGGGTGCGCGGGTTTAGTGCTACGAAATACAGGGCTATGGGCTTGCCGCTCTTTGCGGGTATGACTATGACGGTCCTCACGGCCGGTGCAGGGACCACATGGATGGGGTATTATTACCGTAGGTATTGGCATATATCCCTGGAAGGAAGGGTAATTAATGCTATCTATAACCACTACAGCTTTTATGCTCATCAGCTCAGTCCTCACGCCCATCGCCTCCGGACTACTCACCACAATCCAATACAATGACGCCCTGGTTAAAACCATCCTACTCCTGACCTTTCTCGGCGCCGGCGTGGGCCTGGGACTTCAAGCACCAGTGTTCGCCGTGCAGACCGTTCTCCTAGACAAGGACATCGCCACCGGGGTCGCAATCACTGCGTTCACGGGGGTTTCTCGCATCTGCGCTCTTTGTTTCGGTTTCTGCGGTGCTGTTTCAGAGCCGATTGGGCATCGAAGTGGAGCGGCATTCGCCGGGGACTGACCGGAGCATCTTTGACCACGGAGGCCTGGTGGATGTGAGGTGGCAGATCGGGTCTGCGAGACTCGGTACTGTGCTTTCTGGGTATGACGAGGCGGTGGTTCGGACGCTTTATATCCCTGTTGCGTCGGCTTTGTTGTCGGTTTTGGCGAGTGTGGCAATGGAGAGGAGGAGTGTTAGGAAGACTTGGGGAGCTGTTTTTCACATTTCACGCACTCTCTATCAATATGTAACGAGCTTTTCGGTATGATTTGGATATAAATATACAGGATAACATCTTCAGATGGAATACCATAGATCCAACAACCTCTTCTCCGATACTATATACTGTTCAAGTTGTTTTAGGTTAAAAGAAACAACGATTATTTATAAATATACCTTGTTTAATGCTTATATTTATTGCTATTACTTTATCGAAGAGTTTTAAATATATTTTTACATTTTTCATTTCTGATGACCTGCTGTGGTTATTTATGTACTGTTCACTTACTTCTTGGCATTTCATCCCGGGATTCAGAACCCGTCCCATATATTTTTAGTACTGCATCGCAACCTGCAGGGGTTCAGGGAAGGGAGCAAAACTGCCAGTGACAGTTAATTGCCCCCGGAGGCAAAGCCAGAACTGAAATATTCTCCTCCCCTGGTGACTGATTGTAACCCTCTGTACGGAGTACAGAGTACGGAGTAAGAAGATGGAGGAATAGTTGCCCCAAGCAAGAAATATCAACTCAACTCCCACAGCCAGCAGTGACCTGCCCACGCTCTGAATGCATCAGTCTCCAGCCAATAGTTAGCAGCACAGTCTGCAGCATCTCCCCCCTGTGCCCGCATATTGAGAAGATTGATGCGGGTATGATTTGCGCGAGGATGCTGATCAATGCCAGTATTTGTGTGCCTCTGGGAAATGGAGGGATAATAACCCATATGTCTTGTCATTCAGAGAGATGAGAGGGCTCTTCACTGTTTCCAAGGCGACTGGCGGGGCCTGGCCTTGATCGCGGCAAGGATGGCGTGAGCGTATGTAACCGCATTACCAAATTACGCTGCTGCCAGGGGTATTGGCGGTATCGTTGTCGTATGGTAATTTAACTACCATACCGCCAGGCCTAGATCTAAGAATAAGCCAGGCACTGCCACCGCTTACCATGGTATTGATGGCCATGGATGTCTGTGGTTATGGTTCCGCTGTCACCACGCACTGGGCCACAGTCTCTCCGTACAGAGCGGGTAAACACTAAAAATGGCGGCTGATAGGGAGTTATTATGCTCCGTATGCAGTGACATGTTGGCGATATCTGTGAGACACAGCGCAGGCAAAGGGCGATGATACGCGATACCGTACGGCGCGGTACATGCATACATACCAATACCGGCGCCCCTGTTTTGCTGTCTTGTCCTGTCATGCGTTCTGGGGCCTTTCCGCTTTGGGACTACCCCAACCCGCTCGCTTTGACAGCCCCAGCCCGACTGACAGACGACGTCTCCTGTTGATGCTGGACGTCGAGCCTCACCTCACCACCCTCACCACCCTCACCACCCTCACCACCCTCGTTTGACCCGCGTCCTCCCTCACCCCGCCCGCTGCTGCTGGTGTGCCATGGCCTGTCGCTTTTCCTAGCCCGCTCCTCACTGCAGACGTCTCTCTGTTCTTTGTCGCTCGTTCGCCGTCGCGGGCACCTCCGGGCGGCTTTTTTCTCTCTTCTCATCTCCGGCCCTTTTGGCACTGCCGCTCTCCGTGTCTCGAGCCGCAGCTCGCCCCGTTCTCCTTCGAAACAACCAGCCTGGTAGATCTCTCCTTTACAGTTGTGTCTTACGCCTTCCTACCTACGGCCCGCGCGCGCCAATCAGCCGAGTATCTCCGTCCCATTTCAATGTCAGTCACTTGAAAATTGGTTGCATCTCGAAACATCCTCGAGGGTTCAGTTGGACGCCTACTTCATTCACTGATCGATTCCGTATCCCCCCACAACCCCTCCAGAAACCTGAACAAGGCACTCGCTGGACTTTGAGATCTTGCGACGGGGAGAGAGTCGGTGGTGGCAAACGCTGAAGTTGGGGCTTTGTCTGCGCTGGTGTTCAACCCGGTATGTTGGAGAGTTGGTCGAATGTGAGACTGCGGCGATTGAACAAATTTTGGCCATCAACAATGGCCTCTTGAAAGGAGAAGCAGCTAGCTGACAGTAATATTTATGTCTATTTGGAAATTCAGCGGCATACAAATAAATCAACATGTCCCTCCCCCAACGCCCAAACCAATCATCTCCACTGCGGGAGTCCCATCAACCTTCGTTTCGAGAGTCATATCATAGACGACGCCCGGATCTCGAGACAGGCGGGTATTCAGACAATCCATCGACGCCTTCACCTGGTTCACGGCGGAATAATGGCTATTTTGGAAATTCGCCATCATCTCCTGGCACTATGGGCCAGGATGATAGGGGATTAAACCGCAAAAGAAGTTTAATTAGGCCAGAGCGGAATCGTATCAATCGCGACCATCCTAACTACCATTACAGGCAACATGCGGCGAACATGAATACTTATCCGTCTACGACTGGCAATGAGCCCGTGCTTGAGGGTGGAGAGCCGACAGACACTATGAGTTCTGGAAGTACAGATATCAAAAGCTTGAACAGGCAGGCTCGAACTAATACCGGCAACTATGGCGACCACGGGAACCGGGGTGCGAGATTGCAAGGCCGCCATCCGACTGAGCGGCAACCTAGCCAGAAACACACGCAGAGGAAACTCTCACGAAAAGAATCGAAAGCCATCAAGGAGGCGGAGAAGAGGCGACAAGAAGAGATGGATGCCATCAAGCCTCCTAGTCTTTGGAACGTGTATTGCGGAATGGTAACATTTTGGTGTCCTGATATCGTCCTTAGATGTGTGGGAATGCCGGCGAAAGCGCAACGACGAGCTTGGCGTGAGAAGATGGGGCTTATCAGTATTATTCTCCTCATTTGTACCTTTGTTGGATTCCTTACGTTCGGTTTTACACAGGTTGTCTGCGGAAGCCCTGGCCTCCGGCTCAAGATCAACAAGGTCGATCACGGATACATCATCTTTCATGGTAAAGCGTACAGTATGGAGGGCACCAAACACCCCTTAGCCTACGGTGTGCCTGATAGGACCAACGTGGCCTACGAGCCTGTCAATCTCGGCGGACAAGATGCGAGTTTCATGTTTCAGAATGTGAATGGCGCATGTAAAGATCTTATTACACCGGCAGAGAACTCCGATGTGCCAACAAACAGCGAAGGAGAAATGGGCTGGTATTTTCCGTGCGTGTCTTTCAAGCAGGATGGATCGAGTCAACCGAACTTCACCCAACCTCCGTATCTCGGCTTCCAGTGTCATACAAGTTTCAAGGCTAGGGATACTTTCTACCACGAGCTACATAGCTCTGGGGAGGTTTATTTTACGTGGGACGATTTGAAAAATCAATCCCGAAATCTTATGGTGTACTCGGGGAATGTTCTTGATTTGAATCTCCTGAATTGGTTCAATCGGAGCCAAGTCAATGTTCCATCTCGATTTGATGAGCTTCGCCTGAACGCCGCTGTTCGAGGTGTCGATGTGACGCATATGTTCCAATCGCCTAGTGAGAAACGTATCGCCAAATGTTTAAGTGAAATTATCAGGGTCGGATCCGTCGACACCGAGAGTGTGGGATGCATTGCTTCGAAAGTGGTTCTATACGTCTCTCTGGCGTTCATCTTATCCGTGGTTGGTGCAAAGTTCGTCCTGGCTTTGGCTTTCCAGTGGTTCCTAGCCCGTCGCTTTGCTGCGAAGACGAACATGGACCCCAGGTCCAAGGTGCGCAAGAAGCAGATTGAAGATTGGAGTGACGATATTTACCGTCCCGGACCTCGCCTGACCGATCCTGCTGGTCCCGATCGCGGTAGCAAACGTGGAAGCACCATTTTCCCAACCACATCTCGATTCACGAGCCCGTACGTCATGGATCGCGGTATCCAGAAGCAGCGCGCCGCGCCAACTACTATGGTTAGCCAAAATGCTGGTAGTCGACTTAGTGCTGCCCCGAATCCGATGTACAAGCTGGGACAAAACGCCAGCCAGGGAACCCTAGGCACTGATACATACATGCGGCAGAGTTTCGTAGGGAGCCATACCAGTTTGATGCTGGGAGGGCAAGAACAGCGATTCTCCACGGCGGTTAGTGATGCTGACCAGGGAATGAGCAGCTTCATCCATGAAGCTGTGGTTCCCCAGCCTCCACCCGAATGGCAACCGTTTGGATACCCTCTAGCCCACGCCATCTGTCTGGTAACTGCCTACTCGGAAGGTGCTGAAGGCTTGCGTACCACACTAGATTCTATTGCTATGACCGATTACCCCAACAGCCATAAGACTATCATCGTCATTTGTGACGGTATGATCAAAGGAAAGGGAGAATCTCTGTCAACTCCTGAAATCGCCCTTAGCATGATGGGTGACCACACTATCCTGCCCGAAGACGTTCAAGCTTTCTCCTACGTTGCAGTGGCCAGTGGAGCAAAGAGGCACAATATGGCCAAGATCTATACCGGTTTCTACGACTACGGCGAACACTCTGTCATCCCCATCGACAAGCAACAGCGTGTCCCAATGATGGTGGTGGTTAAGTGTGGAACGCCCGATGAAGCGAAGAACAGCAAGCCCGGCAACCGTGGAAAACGTGACAGCCAGATTATTCTCATGTCATTCCTCCAGAAAGTCATGTTCGATGAACGGATGACGGAGCTGGAATTTGAGATGTTCAATGGCTTGTGGAAAATCACTGGCATTTCTCCGGATTTCTACGAGGTCGTTCTCATGGTTGATGCCGACACTAAAGTTTTCCCTGACAGCCTGACGCATATGATATCTGCTATGGTCAAAGACCCTGAGATTATGGGACTTTGCGGTGAGACGAAGATCGCGAACAAGGCCGAGAGTTGGGTTACGACGATTCAGGTTTTCGAATATTTCATCTCCCATCACCTTTCCAAATCGTTCGAGTCTGTCTTTGGTGGTGTGACTTGTTTGCCTGGTTGTTTCTGTATGTACCGGATCAAGGCTCCAAAGGGAGGGCAGAACTACTGGGTTCCGATCCTTGCGAACCCAGATGTCGTCGAGCACTATTCGGAGAACGTAGTCGATACGCTTCACAAGAAGAATCTTCTCCTGCTTGGTGAGGATCGATACCTGTCGACACTGATGCTGAAGACCTTCCCCAAACGAAAACAAGTCTTTGTTCCCCAGGCCGTCTGCAAAACAACCGTTCCAGAAAAATTCACCGTTCTTCTCTCCCAGCGCCGTCGGTGGATCAACAGTACCGTACATAACCTGATGGAACTCGTCCTCGTCAGAGATCTCTGCGGAACCTTCTGCTTCAGCATGCAGTTCGTAGTGTTTATGGAACTTATCGGAACCCTGGTCCTCCCCGCCGCCATAGCTTTCACCTTCTACGTCGTCGTTATCTCCATCGTCAAGAAACCCGTCCAGATCATACCACTTATCCTGCTAGCGCTCATCCTCGGTCTTCCCGCCATTCTCATTGTTGTCACGGCCCACCGCCTCTCCTATGTCATGTGGATGTTTATATACCTAATCTCGCTCCCAATATGGAACTTCGTACTCCCCACGTATGCCTACTGGAAGTTTGATGACTTTAGCTGGGGCGATACGCGTAAAACGGCGGGTGAGAAGACGAAGAAGGCCGGCATTGAGTACGAAGGAGAGTTTGACAGTAGTAAGATTACTATGAAGAGATGGGCAGATTTCGAAAAAGGTTTGTCCTACCATGACCTTCATCAAAAGTATAGTAGTACCCAAAGCTAACGTCCTTTTCTCTCTTAGAACGCCGTCTTAAACTAGCTGGCGGCGGTGCGTGGTCTCAATCACAAACCAACGTCTCTAGCTACCCACAGCATCATTCCGTCTATGAACCCTATGAGTACTAAAAAAAGCAAAACCCCCCTAATCTAATCCTTCCCGGAAATTTTTCACTCTTGCCTACAGAGCGTTCTCCTCGGCGGATCTTTCTTTTCTATTACTGCTGGCATTTCTTCTTCTCTATCTTCCCTCCATGCATGAGCCATGACATGTCATCGCAATTTGGGCGTTTTTCCCTCTTATTTATTCATTCCACTTTTCCTACCTTACTTACCGTGGACTTTGCCTGCTCTCCTCATTGTTTTACTTTTCTTCATCTAGGACCAATCGGCCCTGCTATTGCTGCCGCTTTGCTATTTTGTTTTCCTTTTCTCATTTCATTTTTCGATTTTTACCATATATACTAACTGTCATAATATTCCCATGTATTTTTCATATTTCTTATTTGTCTTAATTTACTGCCGCCTTGATTTTTAAAACAGATGTCCGGCTTTTCTATTCAGTTATTATATATTGGAACAAAAACATATTTTATCATATTTATCAGCGCATCTTCCAGTTTTTCCCCCGTGCTTTCTTTGCTTTTAGGAAGTATTTTGTGTTAGTTTTGCTACTGCAAGATTCCTCTATGTGATGCTGCTCTGCCGCCCCTTTGGCATTGTTCACTTTTGGCTTTTACTTTCCTCAACTCCATCTCTGGTGTTTATTTTGCTCTTTTATATCTCTAATATTTTAGGTTCCAGCAGCCTGTACTATGCGGATGTATCAATCGTATGGAAGGGATTACTACTGAAAGTTACTCTTTTTTGCTTTTTCTTTAGCATCTATTCATTCCCCTTGCCGTCTGCTGTGAATATTACGATTATTCCTTTTTTTATTTTTTACTTGTAATCTAGCATCTTGTTCGAATGATTGAAAAACAAAATGCAACTAAAGTCCAAAAATTATCAAGAAGAACTTTTTACCTGTCCTTCCTCCTTCCTCTATCTATCTGACCGTCTATCCCATCAGACAATCAGGCCTCTCTACCTACATCTTTCAATAGCCATCCCACGCCCTATGTATCCAGACACACATGCCAAACCTTCCCGGAAAACGCATCCCCATCCATCTCCGTCCCAGTCTCGATTCAACAGGATCAAAATCCAACCGCAAGCCGCACCATATCATCTACCCCCTATCCTACTCTATGCCCTACCTACCTACCTCCACCTCAACCGCTCGGTCCTACAGTTAGTACAATACACTCGTTATAATCCACGTACGCACCCAACCGGTCCATCCACCCCACCCCCCTCAATCGCCTCAAACCACCCCCACACACACACACACCACTTCAGAAAACTAGACCCCTCAACCGCCCCACTAATTACGCACCCCACCATCCGCATCAGTACCCCTCGACAACCCCCTGCCCCGCGCAAACAGCGCAGAGACCGTCGCCACAAGCCCGAACGCCGCCGACGCGGCGAACGACAGCCGGATTCCGTCGTAATATACCTCGCGCGCGGCCATCTGGACGTCTGTGGGCAGTTTGCCGATGGCTAGGACAGAGTGTCTGATTTCGTTGATGATCTATTTGTGTTTTGGGAAAAGAACACGGCGGGGGGGGGGTTGGTCAGTTTGGTTTATTCTTGGGTTGTAAAAGAAGGAATGGGGAAAGGAGAAGGGGTCAGGGGTGTAATAGGGTGGGGTGGAGATGTATGTTTGGGAGGGTTAGGGGGGGGGGGAAGAGGAGTAAGAAATTGGTATACTTTCCATTTATCAGGTACGCCGGTCAGGGCTGCTGGGAGCCTTTGTTTTAGTGTGTTTTGGGTGATTGTGGAGGTTATGGCGACGCCCCAGACGGTGCCGAGGGAGCGAATGAGGTAGACTGTTGAGGCGGAGACGGCGTGGTCTGTTCCGATCGATTAAATCGAATTAGCGGGGGGGAATGAGGGTTGATAGACTCAAGAGGCGTAGATAGATATGTCAGGGGGCGGATATGATCAGAGAACTAACCAGCATGATCAAATGCCGCAAGGACCGTAAACAGAATCCCCGGATACACAATCCCCTGTCCCAGGCTGGCGGGGATGATGTACGCGATGTATTTCCACTTCGCAGAGTCGAAGCCTAGGAGCATGACGAGCGCGTTGCCGGAGAACATGAGAAATGCACCGGCGCGGACGAGGTGCGCTAGGTGGCCCCATCGTGACATTACGATTCCGGATATCAGGCCGCCTATGGGCGTGGCGAGGGAGGGGATTATGAGGCGCGCTCCCGCGGTTGAGGCGGAGTCCATTAGGACCACTTGGAAGAAGAGCGGGAGCATGAAGAGGAACTGGTTGTTGGGGTTAGATGTGCGGGACTCTGATTGGGGTGAGATGGATGGGTAAAGGCACATACTGCATAAGCTGCCATGCCTACGCAGACATTGCTGATTTGGGTTGATACGGCGAGTTTCCCCTTTAACATACGCAAGGGGATCACTGGCATGGCGGATGTGGTTGCTTCCACTACGAGGAATAGCGCCAGGATGAGGACGCTGCCAACGAGAGACGAAATAACCCAGTAGTTATCCCAAGGCAATTCATTCCCGCCTAGGCTGAGACCGACTAGCTGACTGGATAGTCCTAGAATCAACAGCAATGCACCCGATAGGTCGACGCGGTTCCAAATGGTGGACAAAGTTGCCTTGGAGGACTGGTGGGCTGGCGCATGATCGAATTGATTTTTGACCACGAGATGTCCAACGATTAGAGCCATAATTGACACGGGGACTTGGAGGAGGAAACACCAGCGCCAGCCGATGGTATCTGCAATTGAGCCGCCGAGGGAGGCGCCGCAGATGGATCCGAAGCCATGGAGCACGTTTTGCATTGCTTGGTACATCCCGCGCTCGCGGAAGGGGATCATGTCGGAGTTTATTATCGTTGCTGGAGTTTGACTATCAGTACTGGATCTACAAGAACATTGGCATATCAATTATATTTTCTCACCCATGGTCATTAAACCGCCTCCCCCCAAGCCCGTAACTGCCCGCATGAGGTTCAATAGTACGATATCGCGAGCCAAAGCACAGCCGAGACAGCCAACCATAAATGCAACAGTGGAGGTAAAGAAGCACGCTCTTCTTCCAAATATATCGGAGAATCGACCATATAGTGGTTGGAATGCGGTGCTTGTGATCAGATAGGACGTCGTCAACCAAGAGGCATTATTGGCGGCCTTGAACTCGGAGCTGATCAGGGCATAGGTTGACGCGGTGATAGTCCCGTCAAAGCCTGATAGAAACACATTTGCCATGATTGCTGAAAGGTGTATGTATTAGCATTTAATATTTCAACCACGATTAACTTTACAGAGAGGCAGAGCAAGGCAGCAAGCCCATACCAACTTCAATCCAGACAAAACCTTTGGGGGCAACCCAGGACGCGCTTTGAGGCGGCACAAGTAGAGGCTGGCCTTCTGTACTATCCTGGTCTGAAGATATCATCCCGCTCTCCTCGTCTGGATAATGGCTGTCAATGTCCTGACGACGTCCATGGCCGGTCGAAAGTTCTGAATGCATCTGCGAGAAATTACAATTGTGGAGACCTAATTATACGCTCTCGAGGACACTTTTGTGCATACGTATATCAATTCCTCAAAGATGCAGCCAGAGTCAGCTGCTTTCGCTGTGATAAATGAGGTTTTCCAAGGTTGTGTGGGATGAAAATTCCTGATATTTAGTCGGAGGCTGATCATCAATATTCCGCCATCCCGACCTTCAGAATTCCCACAGTTATTAACCAGATCTACGGAGTACTAATGCCTGAAATGAACAACATAGCAGCAGGGAAGACTCCGTTGACTCATATCTGATGCTGAGCACGTTATTTCCAGTCAATCAGAAGTCCAAGATCCTGCCTGGCCTTGTTGACGCAATATGAGAATCAACATGATGAATAGCTGTCCACCGCGACGAAAATACTGATAATTAGCAGCTGAACCCCTGAAAAACTGTCTGGCATATATGCAAGAAGACTTCATTTGCCAATTTATTGCTAAACTGTTCCCGATACTCGAATCCTATTTCCCCAGAAGATATCACTTGCAATCGAGCTATCAACTCGCAGCGCATTCAAGTGCGGAGTACCCCACCGAGGTTAGTGTACCCTTCGATAGCAGCAAATATGAAAACTCCGTGGGCTAATCAGCGCCTTAGAACGCATCGTTTGCCATTATCAAATGCGGTTTGGCCCTCGCGGCGTTGTCGTGCCTCGCATCTGCGGATTGGCAATTCAAATCGCGGAGCGATCTGGCCCCTCCACGGCTGAATATTACAATTTCCGCCGCTCAGGATGTTGAGAAGGACTATCTTTTTCCTTCCCCATTTGCGGGATTTCCTGAAAGTTAGCATGACCCGCGAAAAGCTGCTCCGTATATATTCCGTGATGACGGAGACTTGTTTGGTCTGGCTAGGGATACTACTCCATCTGGTCAACCAAGTTCCACGCCGCGCGCTGGAAGGGCAAAGTTGTCATCCTTTCCTTTGAGGGCGATCATGACCCTGGCAGAATTATGAGACTGTTCGTGGACTGAGAGCTGGCAATCACAAGTTGACCGATAAACATGAATTTCACGTTATCAACGAGGAAACAGCCTTCCATCAACCCAACAACCTGCTTTCAAAACCCCAAGGTAGCACCCGACTCCTACCCAACGGCAACGCCTGAGTAAACTGGAGTTCTAAAGGTGCCATTGCTGAGTTCCACGCCAATGGGAACCCAATCTTCCACGCCTACATGGACTCCGGATACCTGGGAATTAGTGTCTAGAATTATCGTGGTTTCCCGCTACGACTGCACTGGAATCCCTAATGAAAAACCTTCCCTCGTCTGTCTCAAGGGCTCTCAGGGAACTGTTACCACATACATTTTCTGAAATGGTGATATGGAAACCACGATGTGGCACTTCTATGCTATTGTTGACAAACACGAGTCTCGCAAGTTCCTTGGGGAAGCTTGATTGCGATACGTTTGGAACCTCATTGGCCATATTAGCAGGCCATGCAGGTCAGGCCATTTCTGCTGATGTGCTTGACTCTTGTTGTTGCATCCCCATCTTGAGTGGTATCGCGAAAACACAGAGCGAGCAGCATGCACGTCCTGATTCTGCTTTAGTTGCAAATTAAATGATGCATGTGGCATTCAGTCAATGCTATTAGTTATCGTCTATGCGTTTAATTATGCCCGGGGTTTGGGCGAAGTTCTTCCAATTGGACTGAAAGTTTACATGGGGAAACAAGCACACTCATAATATATGTTCGATGTTTGGGAACGGCGTGCCCTCCCCTATCGTTTACTCGTCATTCGATTTGATTGCTAGGCGTGGGAAAGTTTCATCTGCGTAGCTGTCCGTTGTGTTGTCTAGCTAGAAGAAACAGAGCGGGATAATCTTAGCAAATCTTTTAAATGCGACTATATATGTACTCATCGTTTTCTTCCGTCCTTGTCGTTTGTATTAAAAACCTCATACGTGAGGGAATCAAGGAAACACCGAATATCCCTTTCTATATCTAGATACCCGGTGGATAACCGAGAGCGTCAAGTTATCCGTAAAGAAGGTCAAAATAAAAACAAATACGCCCCTCTTGATCTCCTATCAACTAATTGCAGTATTCAGCTGTTTATTCTGTTTTGAGCGACTTGGGTCCTTGGTTGCGTTGGTCGAATCCAGGACTGAGATGGAAGCACGCAGCTATTAGCTAGAAATGATTTCTCTAGAGAACCCTAGATTTTAATCCGCAGTTTCCGGGACCGGAAGTTAAGCCTTCAACAGATGCCCCGAGCCGATATAGTTCGGGGATCCTCGTGCGGGGAATTCAACGCTTCCACGGTTAGGACGGACATCTGAACTCCGCTGACATGAAATTGTCTACTCGGAAAGGGCTATGATTGGCATAAAACCCCATCAGCCTCCAGAGGAGAGACTGCTCAAGACTGACGGGGGGAGAAAGCATACCTCTTCTCCATTCTTCAACACTCGCCGCATCATACACGTCCATCCCCTCCCGCCACGATGCGCTCTGCAACCTACGCAGCCCTGTGCCTCCTGGCATCCAGCTCCGTCCAGGCCGCTCAGCTCGCCCCTGGCTGCGCCAAAAAGCACAATTCAGGATTCCACGACGACCCAGAAACCCACAGCCTACAATCCGGCAACTGGACACGTAACTACGGCATCAGGGTGCCAGACGGCTACAACGACCATCTCGGCAAAAAGTGGCCTCTGATAGTCGATTACCACGGCAAAAACGGCTCACCAAGTAACCAGTACAAAGTCTCCTTATTCGACCAGTACCCCAAGGGCCAAAAATATCTAGCCGTCTACCCCGCCGGCGTCGAAAAGGCCTGGCAGGGTCCCAGCTATGCGGTGGAAGGAGTAGACGATTTGCAATTCACGACCGATCTGCTCGCGCATCTACGTGAGAATTACTGCATCGACGACAACCGCATCTATGCCTCTGGCAAGAGCAATGGCGGCGGCTTCGTGGATCTCCTCGCCTGCTCGGACAACGGTGATGAGTTCGCCGCCTTCGCCATGGCCGCTGCGGCTCTCTACACGGACGTGGAATATAGCGGCTGCCCGAAGCGCCGGGCTATTCTAGAGTCGCATGGCGAGAAGGATGAGACTATCCCTTACCATCCCACCGGGCCGGGCAGTGGTGGACCCCTCCCGGATGTGGGGGAGTGGGTTGGTTGGTGGGGGAAGCGGGATGGTCGCGACCCCGTGAAGGATCGTGAGGTGTCTGGGGATAGGGGCGGGTATGATGTGACGAGCTATTCGTGTCGTGGGTTTCGTAATGTTGTGCAGCATTATCGCGTGTATGAGCTGGGCCATTGCTGGCCGGATAGTACAGGGGATAGTGCTGATTCGAAGCGCGATGATTGTAAGGACCGGTCGTTGGATTTTACCAGGACTGTTCTGAATTTCTTTGGGGGGTGGGATTTGAAGAAGGCGCCGGAGAATTGATTGATTGATGGGTTGGCCGGAGGGGATGATGGAGTAAGGGGGGGCATTTGTCGAGACGGATCGTAACTAATTAGGGTTTTATGTTTCTTAAAGTACTAGTATGTGGCAGGTCGAATAAAAAGGGGTTGAATCCTTGGAGACATAAGCCCAAGTTAAACTATCTACCCAATGTATTTCTTCTTGCTACAAAGCAGTTAAATTCCCCTATATCCCCCTTCCTTATCCCGTCCCGGCCTCGATTCGCTCTGGTGGGTGTAGTTCTTCTCCGCATCAGTATGCAATACAATATCAGGCTAAACAAGAACCACTACATAGAAACAGGACAGTGTTTATATCCGGATTTAATCCGGAGGTAGAGAATAGCTTACCTGAGTGTTCATTGACTCTCGTGAAGCAGGGTAGATGTTGATATCATTGCGTGCAGCTATTCGCATACCGACCATTTCCCTGTCACTGCTCCCTGCCATCAGCTCCAACAAAACAAACCAACAAGTTGATGTCAGTCATGATGTTAGATAAAATGATTTCATGGATCCAAGCAAGCAGTTGTATTGTTAAAAACGGCGCCACCTGAACAACGTTTTCAAGGGGACAGGGCTCACATTCTATACCTTAATGAGCCAATATCAATTTCCTCCTTCAAGATGGTCATAACTGTTAGCAATGATAGTATAATTCAAGTGACTGTTAATAAGACAGGCCTACTCCGTAGATATTCTTCAATGACCTGAAAATTGACCAGGGGGAATGTTTTGTGAGTTTGTCCTTATATTGAACTCTTGTACTTTATACTTGCTTTAATATAGGCCTGCCTTGCCACAATAATAGTTGGGGGCTTTTGTGCCCATAGATTTCAGCCTTCCCAGGACGAACAATGCCATCCAGGTCATTTTGACAAGGTACGGCACCCAATTTCCTCACCCATTGCTTGGAATATCCAGGACCCTCTTCCCATAATGGACGGCCCATTAAAAAAATAGCCAGGTCATGTCCCCTCCTAGTCCAGCCCCGTCCGCAAAGCCTCCAGCAGGCAGTGGGAAGTCCGCAGAAAAGGAGAGGTCAAAAAGCTCGGCAGACTTGAATTTTGAATTTGATGATATTCCCATGCATGCATGCATTAAACAATGAGCCATTGTATATGTAAAAATAGGTCATCTTGTCCCCTCCCAGAGCCCCTCTCGGATGATTTCTAAAAAGAAAGTTCTGATTTCCTTCCTTCCCTTTTGATATCTCTCCTTTAGGACAAAGCTAAGTTAGTCATGAGTAATTAGTTGTATCATCCACAGGCAATTAGGTCATTAATTAGTAACTTACTCTGTACAGACAATACTAGATTTCCTTCTCCCCTCAAATCGACGCAGCTCATATTTAAAGAAAATAGGGGCTGACTATGTATATGAGTTGGCAAAGCAGCACGGACTGTGGTTTCCGATGTCGTCGAACAAGTCCAGTGGAAACCGTTGATGGTTGACGCCATACCCCGTTCCCCCCTAAAATCAAGATAAACACGGGGAAATATTGACATGCATATGACAGATTTACTAAATACTGCACTCATTGCCTTTTCGGGGTTTCCCTCATCCCCAAAAATTAAGAGGATGGGAGCCATTGGTTGTCCGTTAGTTTTGGGGACTAATTGGTGACCCAAGCTTTAGAAAAGTCCATGCAAAAGGCCGGTTCAGGGAACAAAAAGCAAATGCGAAGGGGGTAAAAATATGACAGGTTCCATTTTGCTTCTGCCTTGTGCTTTTTTTTTTTTTTTTGCTCCTGGTTCGAAAAGTTGAGATGTTTCAACTCGCCAAAAACCCTGAGCTAGAGCCGATATGGTCAAGCGGATCCCCCGGGCCGTTGCGGTCCCCGCCCCGGCGGCCCCGCCCCCGGCATGCGGAGAAAATATTTCACGCCGCTCTTAGAGGGGGGTGAATGGGTTATTGATGTTTTAACAACTTGAAATGAAGACACGAAGGCAAACTGATTGATGGCTCGCTGTGCTGGGAAAGACACTAGCAGGCGCAAATCGCCCCTGGTCGGGTTAAATTACCAGTAACTTAATATACAAATGGTGTATATGGTACCCATTCATCGTCGCCGATGTACTGCCCCTCTCCATGATATCTCCATCTACTGATATATGAATCGGTCGTCACGTTCCCGCCATTGGTAGTTGCATATGCACCGACAAGAGTCCCTGATACGTAGGTAGGAAAGGATGTCAGTTATCTTTCTTTCGAGTTAAACGCGGAAGGGGGAATCTCACCAGTAAATTGACCTGGACTTCCACTAAAAATCGCTCCCGACGCAACGCCAAATAATTCTTCTTCCCCACCATGATGCTTCTTCGTCGAGCTAGCTGATAACGTAAAGTGTGTCAAGTTCGCGGCTTGGATCTGGAACCGGATCGGATGGCCGCGCCAGCTGGCGGGGATGGGTTTGACGACTGTCTCCGGAATGACTCCGTCGTAAAATTCCCGCTGGACCATCACCCTGAAGCTAATATGCGGGACGATTTCGCCATCGTCCGAAGGAAGCCCGACAATTGCGAGATCGGCGTGCTGCATTTGGGTTAGGAAAAGGGTCACGCCGGACTCCTGCTCTGCGTGGGTAGGGTCGAACGATACATCGGCTGAGAATGTAAAGAGCGAATCTGTGATCCGGCGCATGACCAATGTCATTGGATCCGTGTATGGGATCTCTGGCGGGCTTGCGGTCAAGTTTCCTCTTGATGGTGTCAATCGAAGCGTATGTGGGTGTCCCTTCGGGGAGACGACGAAGTCCTCTGGGTTGATGTAGCGCCAGTGAACGAAGTGGGCTGGGAGGGAAGACCCAGGGGCAAAGTTGACCACGTCTGGCTCGTTGACAAAGTCGCCGGTCCCACGTATCTTTTTGCTGGGTTTTGGGAGCTTCCACCCTTCCATGCACCCACGCACGGGTTGGAGAATCGGCCATTCTCCTTCTTCCCAAGTAACGGGAAATAGTACCGTTTCCCGGCCCATTGGGAAGATCTCATACTCAGGGCCGGAACGAGTCGACAGCGCCGTGCCCCACCACTGGCCGGATGCATCCTGGAAGAGATCCGCGTGGCCAACGGTTTGGAAGTATTCGGTCGTGTTCGCGTTTGTCATGATAGGGTTGCCGGCATACGACTCGTAAGGGCCTTTGATATTCTTCGAGCGAGCAATTCTCACTGAATGATCAAGCTCGGTCCCTCCCTCCGCAATCATAAGATAATAGTACCCATCCTTTTTGTAAATATGCGGACCTTCGGGCCATACCCCTCCAGTTCCTCCCCATATGTCGTAGGGCTCGCTAACTTCGCCAGTTTCGAGGTCGATGGTTTGCTGGCTAATTCCCTGGGATGTCACGTACACCTGGCCGTCATCGTCCCAAAATAGATCCGGATCAATTACGCTAGAGTTGAATTGAATGGGTTCAGACCAGGCGTCGTCACGGTAAGGGTCCTCGGTCTTGAAAATAAGACCTAGATTGACGGGATTGGTAAATGTCGTAATGGCATAGAACGTGCCTTCATGGTACCGCAGTGTCACGGCAAAGATTCCATTTTGCTGGCCTTCGGCGATTTTGAGCCATGGAACTTGGCTTGGTCTGTTAAACGCATGACTGGCCAGCTTCCAATTCATGAGGTCCTTGCTGCCGTAAATGGGGATGCCAGGATACACCCCGAACGTCGAAGCGACGCAGAAAAACGCATCATGGCCGTCGCGGACGTAGACACAGCTGGGATCGGAGTGCCAGCCAGGTAGTATGGGGTTCGTATATGATGAATTGCCGGCGAAAGCACCGCAGATTGGCAAACTCAACAATGCCGTACCGACAGCAGCGAGGTACCTCATTGTTTCTGGCGTACAAATAACCAGTCCTTGCACCCTCAAGATCCAACCTCAATGGCGAGGATGGAAGCAATGGGCGGACGTCCGTCTCTCTATATACCCAGTCCATATTAGCCAGATATTGTCTTCGAGGCTAGATCTGGAGACGGCAACAGATCCCACCCTGGAAGCCGAAGCTCAGGCAAATAGCTCGGGCAAATCGGGATGGATCATGAAAGCCCACAAGGGTTCATCAAGGCGGGAAAACATTTCCATCCATATTCTTGCGGATGTTCATATTATTCATTACCCGACAGGGGAGGGTTCAGGGGGTCCAGCTAAATCCACCACACGTTTTGACTATTTTCACCACATATTTTCATGCTAAGCCTGATTAGGAAAATTAAGCAGTCTATTTTCACCCAAGGGATAATATGCTAAACCCAAAAGGGAAAAAGGGAGTCTATTTCCACCCACAGGTGTATTAGTCATCAGGGGAATCACTTAGTCATCAGGGAAATCACTCTGTGGCACTAACTTGCAACATTGTCCTCTACCCTCTATGAATTGAATTAATTGAACCACTACCATATTATTTCCATTATTTCATCTTATCTTTATTATGGATGGAAGCAGCAATATCAAATTCTTCAGTGCTCCTAGTGATTTAGATGATTCTGACCCTGAAAATGATGAAATTCCTACCACTACTCCCACTGTTGTGGAATGCATTGCAGAAATCATTGAAATTAATCCCTCTATGAATGAATGCCCTGCACCTGCACCTATGCCTGTACTCCCCCCCCCCCTGAGGGAATATTCCCCTTCTATATGGATGCCAAACATCATATTGATAACTAGGCTCACCCCCATGAGTATACTATTATTAAATAGCACTGTAATACACAATTCCTCAACTGGATTCAGATCACTGAAGAGGTTATTTTAACTTATTTACCTACAATGTGATAGGGGTAATAGTTATTAACTAAAATATATAGTAATTAATGGCCATCAGGTTAAGAGATCTCATATAGTAATGTGAAAGATAAATTGCTTATTTATCCTATAGGTAATTAATCACTGCAGTGAGAGGTTTAATAAGATTAATGAGGATTGAATATTAAAAGTACTAGATTCATATCATAACCACAGCCCTGTAGATGAGATTGCACTACTCCTATATAGATATTAAGATACTCAGCAGGTGCTTATATCAATCAATTGCTATTTAACTGGTAGTTTAATGGCCCATTAAATAATGACTCTGATGTAGGATGAATTCAATAAGAATCTCATGATTACTGTGAAGAATATATATAATTAGTGGCAGGTTATATAATATTAATATCTGGGTAGGCAGCTTCAGATACAAGCAACTCTCATAGATTTTACAGAGGACTTCATTATTTTTGATGCTAGAGATCAGTATGATCAGATTACATACATTGCTTTCTTTCATAAAGCTTCTCTTACTTTTCTATGCAATTTCCCTGAGATCATCCTTATAGACACTATATATAAGATTAACTGCTTCAACCTCTCAATGATTAATATCATTAGTTGTACATCTATAAATTACATGTTCTATATAGGCAGTGCATTCATGTGGGAGAATATGTAAACATATATTTAGTTGCTGAACTACCTGCTGTAAATTTACTATATAACCTGTGAAATCTATCATCTTATTATCATTCTTAGTAATATAGATTCATCATTTATCACAGTGTCTTCTCATATCTTGCCTAATACTAAATACCTGCTCTGTATATGACATGTCAAGCACAACATTCAGATATTCATTAAAAAACACCTCCACAATAAATCTCTACATCAAGGCCTCTCTAATATAGTGATTCCAAATCACATTAACATAACTTATACCTCTATTAAAGTAGATATCTCAACATTTTTGTATGTAGCTACTGAGGAGGAATATACTATCATCTAGCAGGTATTTTACTATAAATATCAGATAATCTATCCTGCCATCATTGACTATTTAGCAAATTAGTGGATTCCTCACAAGGAAAAGATCATTATAGTATGGGTCAACTAAATAGTTTACTACAGGAATCTAGCTACATTGCAAGTAAAGAGCTACTATAAAGTATTAAAGAATGATTTACCTCATACTACTACCTTATATATTGGCAATGTGATTCTACACCTTCACTATTATCTTAATATATGGAATCCAGAGATTCTCAATGAGATTGCCACTAAAAAAATCACTCAGAACCATAAATATATAAAAGCACTATTTAAAGACTATATAGTAGTTATATCATCTTATACTTTTGATAAAATTCTGGATGTAATGAAGCAGTTTAATTTTAATATAGATACCTCTCTTCCTCTCTGTATAGATTATCTCTATATTAGCATGGGACTTCCTTGTGCCCATATTATCTAATAATGCCTTATTAATAGAATGTATTTACAGGTAGAAGATTTTAATTACCACTGATGTCTGAATGTCTTACTGCCAGAGCCAATTAATTACTACCTAGTAGTTAATGAATCAGAATGAATCATCTCACATTCACATAATTAAATAGCTTCAGTGATAGGGAGCAGGTGAATACTCTCACAATTTGAACAGGTTAATATAACATTGGAGAGAGATTAATAGGCAGCAGATTAAGCAGTAGATCAGATGGCATTCCCCCCTATATGAGTAAGAGGATGTCCCTGTAGGTGCCTGCAGGGATAGAAATAGGGGGGTAGAAATAAAGGTAGAGATAGAGGGGGTATTACAGTTAAGAATAATAAATTGAATGTTCAATTCAAGAGCATGCAGGGCATTTTTAATATAAACATGGAAAATATGTAGAATTAAATAGAATAGTACTATAGTTAGAGATTTCCATTATTTTTCATGTTTCCTCTTAATATTAGATATTGTGTAATCATCTACATGCATTTTCCCCTGTTTTTTAGCTATTTGTAGCACTATTCCTATCTTTTCTTATCTACAGAGAGATTAATTAAGGAAGACACCTGCAATATGCTTGAAAATCTCCCTCTACCCCCTATGCCTGGGGTCACACCTGTGGGTGGAAATAGACTCCCTTTTTCCCTTTTGGGTTTAGCATATTATCCCTTGGGTGAAAATAGACTGCTTAATTTTCCTAATCAGGACTAGTGCAGAAAAGTGTGGTGAAATTAGTGTAAATGTGTGGTGGATTTAGCTGGACCCGGGTTCAGGAGCTATCTCCGCATCGGATGTTGAGCCTGGATAAATGCAAGGGCTAGCTAGCTCCCTGGGCTGTTCTACTAGCTAACGAGCCCCAAACTAGTTCCCTGGCCTCGCTAGCACTCAACTTGGGCCTGCTTCTTTGCCACCTTTTCACTCTCTCTTCCACTCCAGTGCCAGATTAGAAATTACCGATGTCCACGGATTATTGGACAGTCAATTATGCGAAGATGGTGCCGCTCTAAGAATAGTTGGCATATGTAACTCGTGCTGGCGCTGTGCCTGGTTGAATTCGGCAATGCGAAATCTGCTGGAGGCGCGAAGGGGAAAAAAAGCGGGATTGGTAAATGCCGGGATGAGCTGGCTAATATTTGGGATTGAACAATCCACCAAGTTGGAAAAGGCATAGTTTATACATAGACTTACATATAAATTACCCATTCTTCTTGTAACTAACTCATCCTGTCTGTTTCTCTCCTTTACTCACATACAGAGATGTCACTGCTGGATGGTAATTTCCCTGCTGAGTAGATGGTTAGTGTGGAGAGTACCTCGACTTACTACCTATTAGGTAGGAAATGAAGGTGTCAAACACTACTTACTGTGTGTAAGATTATGTATTTCACATTTAGTGGTTTCTTTCAATCCCAGTAATTAGCCAGACTGTCCCGGGGGCTGATCTGGGGAAAACCATCCTTTGGGGACAATCTTCAAATGATTGGCTCAGGTCTCGCGGGGTCAACAAGAGATGTTTGCTTCTTGTCCGGTGGTAACTTGAATGCAAAAGAAAACCCAAAACCAGGCCCTGATGGTTAAGTGAAATGCATGTAGCTTAAAAACACCATCATCACAATATTCTTCACTTCGCCCACCGCTGTTTGCTCCGCAGACGGTGATTAGTGGTTGTGGCTTTAAAAGACAGATGATGCAATATGCGTGCTGCTTCAGAGGATTTTTTACTGGGAAGGATCACTGAGCTTGTGACTGTTTCCCCCTCTTTCTTTTCTTTTCTTTTTTTTTCTGTTTTTCGTTTTGGACAAGGCGTAGTAGATTTATGGAACCGGAGTTTGCTGGCGGGTAGTGAGCTGATGCAGCAGGCCCAGTGTGTTGCTGCCCAAGGACGGATGGCTGATGGCTTGCTGTTGCAGTTCCAGGGTCCTGGTCAGCACCTCCTTTGATGCATCAGAAAGGGAGTGACAGGATGTGACAGCTCCACTCCTTGGTTCTGTCTGCATCCCAAGAGAAGAAGAAACAAGTGTGCAAGACCAGTCTCAGTCTCAGGGGGTGAATTGTGTGATAGCAGATGTGATGATGTCAGAGTGTTAAAGCAGCACCAGCCTGTGTTCCAGGCCCTGCTAAGCCCAAAACAGCATGTTTCCCCGGGCTCCGGCCCACCCCCAGCACTGCTCCCCCACAAAGCGGGCCACGGCTGCATCGGCGACGACAGACAGCTCTCTGCTCAACATCAACCTCCATCCTCCCAGCTTCATCTCCATCCTCCCCCTCAGCTTCTTGTTTCTCTCTCCATTCACTGCCTCCTCTCCTCTGCCAGAGCAGCATCGGATACACCTTCAAGTTGCTCTCCTGCTCTGGCACTGTTCCACCCTTCCACGGTGTGTGCCTTCAATCTTTCCTTCGCGTCGCAAATCACTGGTTTCTCCCCACACTCAGCCACCCCCCGTTCGACCCACGCAAATCATCTCTCTGTTTTCTCTCTCTAGACGCTGGATCTAGTTCTGTTTCAAGCACTCTGGCTGCTTCGCGTTGTGTTCAAGTCTCGCTGGCTATTGAAAGCCCTGGCTCTGGGCTGCCGTGCTGCAAGACTGTATGCTTCAGGGAGGCAACACTTTACCCACGCGCTGCCACTTTGCTCTTCTGCTCCAGCTGGAGATAAAATCAACACACCCTTTTTCTTCTGAAAAGAGTTACACTGAGACAGTCACACTGAGCCAGTCTGGTTGCTGTTTGCTGGAATCATTGGCCTCAGTGATGCACTCCCTGCCTTGTCCTGTTCATAAAAGTGTTAGCTGCAGCTTTGGTGTTTCTGGCCTCCACAGAGCATCTTGCCTTCTCTCTCAGCTCTTCTTGTTTTTCTTACTTCGTATGGCCATGTCTCTATTTCTCTTGCCTCCTTATCTCACTATACACAAGACCTTGAATGATCTTGTGATGTCTTGCTGGTCTTTTTCCTGCGCTGGAACCCTATTTGGAGGGTCCCTCTAGGGGATATTCATTTCGCACTCTACCAGCTCACGTTGCTCCTTTCCCTTAGTTTCTGCGTGCTAATCTACAGATTTGCAGCCTACATATTACTCCCCAACCCATTTCACTGATATTCGGACCAACGTATCAGGACTCGACCTCTGTGGGTGTGAGCCCCGCGAATGACTGAAAGGGGGAGGAGGTATGATGCGTCATCAATATAGTACGGGAACGTATGTCAATTAACTGGTTACAGAATATTCGACCCCGTTCATTGCATTTCCTAAATCCTGGACCACACCCCCAACCTCGACGTGCTGATGAGGGTAGCTCTACTCTACGGGAAATCATTTGCACCGAAACCATCTCATTGATCGACATAATGGTCGGTCAGAATGATGAGGCATCTGATGATGCCATCAACCACTCCACTACACATCCTACCGAGACAGCAGATCTCTTCGCAACAGATAACAACAAGCACGACGACGTTCCCAACGGCTCACCGACAATGGACCAACAGGAGAGTTATTTTGGCACCCATCAGACTCCATTGGTAACTTCCAGTCTTGGTGAACCTACCTCCTCGCGCAATCTTCCCTCTGTTCGGGAGCCTGTTGTTGGATTTTTGGAAAATCCTGTTTCAAATAGTCCTCAGCAGTCTTGGAGTGCCTCTGCTGGAGAACCAGATTATGAGAGTCATGACCACCATCCTGCCCCCGGTCATTTTCCCCATCATCCTTCTCCTCCAGGTTTGGTTCAGAACGCAGGTAATGCACCCCAAAATTCTGGATCTTTGTCTTCCACATCTTGGGAAACATCTGTTTCTTTGGATCCACCGCCTCCAGCTGCAAGTATTGGACATGAGGCTCCCGAATTCGTGCCCCCCCCTTCTGGTATCGCAAACCTTCCATCTCTTAACTTGCAAAACGGCCTGGTATCTCCATTCATGTCCCAAAATGGTCTTATCGCCTCTACTCCCCTCCTCAACACCAGCCTTGTCCACGCTGGTCCATCTCTAGCCCTGCAAGACCCCGAATACTCTGGTGACGAAGAAGACATGGAATCCAATCATGACGACTACGATTATCCCGATGATGAGCTGGAGGACGAAAATTACGGTAACCTTATTGGGAATTTTGACCTGTCCGGCTTTTCAGGTGATAGATTATTCCGAGTCCCTTCACCATTCGATAGCGAGGGAAGCGATGATTCTCCCTCGGATACCAACGATAGGGAGATGTTTTACGTCACCGATGATGAGCTATCCTTGTGCGATCCGAACGAATACTACAGCTCACTAGCGAGTGAGCATGGCCGATCACATTTCGAAAACTTCATTGCCGGTAACGAACCTCAACCCCTGTCGTTCGCGGACTTTGGACATGGCCCCACCACCACCGGCGACGAGGACGATGTGGACGATTATGCAGCAGTAAGCGGTTCAATACAAACTGAAAGTATGGATTCCTATTTTCTACACCCATCTTCCACTCTATTTTTCCCATTGAATAGCAGGGCCCTTGGAATGGCCCATGAAATTATTCGTCACGATTTGGAAAACGCTCGCATATCAGGAGATTCAACTGGCCCCTTGACCAATGCACCGGCATCACCAGCACCCTCCACCTCTTATTTGCACTCTGATCTCCTTATGTTACAATCCGCTGCAAGATTTATTGCCCGTTTCTCCATCTCTCCAAGCCCGTCTCGCGGCATTTTCATCATTTGTGGTGGCCAAGATGTCCTGTTTGTCAACGATACCAAGATTGCCCTCCTTTCTGGCCTCAATGTCCCGGAGGTGTTGTGTAGCGACGATGAATATACTGCAGCCCCCCCACGTTTTGTTTTTGCTTCGTCCCTTCCATGGGTCGAGTCTTCAAGACCATTCCCAGATACCATCCCTCAACGACAGGTGGCGCAGCCACGTAGAGCCCTTTTGTCTCTGGATGACTATGAAGACCTACACATGGACTCTGAATACTCAATTTTTTACGTCCCCCCTGCCTTGGTCTTGGAGCATTTCAGTGCCACTGTTGCAAGCTTACTTCTCGCCACCCTTCTCGCTCCTTGGGAAGGTATTGCTTACATTGCTAACGGAACTGAAATTCCAGCATTCGAACGGAATCTTCCAGTCGATATGTTCATCAAGCAATGGCTAATTCGATCGAGAATCCCTCCCGCGCAACTTGGAATCCTAGCCCGACCGAGTGTTCCATTGGTAGAAGAGGCCGCATCAGAGGTCTCCTATTGGCCACGCCCGCAAAAAATCTCCCGTCCCGATGACCACCAATTCAAATCCTATGATATTCAGAACATTCCTTGGTGGAGTAAGTTAAAGGTCCATCGATCGGATGCTAGGGCGCTTCGCGATAGGTGGTACAGACCTTATCGTAATCTGACCGGTGCACCCCATGGAGTAAGTAACCTCCTTTACCCTTCTTATAACGAATTATCCACTGACCTGATCCCTAGTACTCTGCACAGCTACCACAGAGTGAGGAGTTTTTCAAAGCGAAGACCATGTACACGAAATACAAGGCGTCGATGTCCCATTTTCAACTGCGTAATCTCATGTGCGTTACGGCATCGAATACAATCCAATACGTCCGCAAATCAAGGGTTTACACTGCAACCCCGTTCCATAACCACCACAGCTGCCTCATGGATCTCTCTAATCCTGACAAGTCCTCGGGTTTCCTTGAACCAGTCAAAATTTCGACGATGAAAGCTAAACATGGAATTACAATTGTTGGGGGCTTTAGTGGTGAATATGCAATGAGGGGAAATGTGACCGGCCACGACACTACCTATGGATATGTAACCATAGATCCTAATGGGATAACTAATCATATGGACATCGTCAAGAATCGGACCAGCAATAACCCTCAAGCAGTCATTGCCTCAAACGATCTACACATCCGCGTTCTTGACTGTGAGACAAATACATTTGTTCAGAAACAAAAGTTTGCCCAAGCAATCAACTGCACAGACACCTCCCCCGATGGCCGACTTCGTCTGATAATCGGTGATGCCAAAGATGCATGGGTAATCGATAGCGATACTGGGAAGCCGGTGCAGCCACTTACCGGGCACCGAGACTTTGGGTTCGCCTGCGCGTGGTCCCCAGATATGCTCCACCTCGCCACTGCCAATCAAGACGGCATAGTCAACATCTGGGACGCTCGGATGTGGCGAGTCCTCCAATTTATCGAATCTGATATTGCCGGTTACCGTTCTCTAAGATTTTCCCCTATCGGGGGCGGTCCACGCACCCTCCTTATGTGTGAGCCAGCCGATCGTATCGCTATTGTCAATGCACAAACCTATCAAACCCGTCAAGTGCATGATTTCTTTGGCGAAATTGGAGGCGCGGATTACACCCCAGACGGGGGAAGGATCTGGGTTGCCAATATGGACAACAAGTTTGGAGGAATGATGGAATTCGATCGGTGCCAGTGGGGTCAACAGTTCGGCATTGGGCATACCAAGAGACGCCAGATTGAAGAGCGCCTTGACACTTATTACCCTGACTTGCCGAACGAGTGGCTTCCAGAAGCAGATTTAGACGATGATGTGAGGTGCGTCCTAGGCCCAGGGGAACGACGGACACGATTTAGACGCCTTTTGGGTAGTAAAGAGCATGCAGATCTTTATGATTTGTAGTTGTCTCAACCCTTTCTCCCCCATCTTCATTACGTCTTTGCATCTACAGGTGTTGATATGTCCGTTTGGTTCCCCCTTGTGTGCTCGATCTTCCCCCCTCAACTTCAAGTTCATAGTTTGTCTGCATGTATAGCGCGGAGTTTTTTAGTGTATGCATCTCTATGCTTTGTATCTTTTTTTCTCCCTTTTGTTATCTGCGTTATCTACTCCGCTTTTTTGTCTTCAGTTCCATCTGCAAAGGGTGCTGCTGTTGGAGTAAACTCGGGTTTGGGCATCAAATCATGTACCCTTTTTTGTATTTGATTTACCATGTTCATCGACCAGGCTTCTTGTTTTATCAGGTTCTTCTCTTCCTTTTCCCTGCTTTCTTCCAGAAACAGTCGGGCACGTTGGAGAGCAAATCCAGACTTTGGGCAATCCATGTCTTGTTTACCTTTCTTTTTTTATTTTCGTTTCTATTTTTGCATTGCATTGGTTCGTTTGACTTCTTTCTGTTTCACTCTGCTGGTCTCATTTTTCTTTTGTTCTACACGGGGAGTTTAATATCCACGGCGAAAGCATAGATGGAAAGGGGAACCCCAATTTCAGTTTTCATACCGAATGGGACGCGTGAAGATACCAACATGGGAAAACCCATTCGGTGGGAGTTCTACGGACTAATACACAAAATTATGGTGTTTGATTGGTGAGCATATGGACTGGGAACGGTATTGGGAATATGGGTTCATTGGGGGACTGTCGGAGTATTTGGTTTTTTATCCTCTTTTTTTCTTTCTTTCTTTCTTCTTTTACGATGCATGATTGTACGCTGCACTATTCGTTTTGTTCTCACGATGAAAACAATGGCTATCGGGATGCGGTGTCTCGGTGGTGATACGACGTGGATGAGCCCGTTCTTCCCTTCATTGTTTACTTGATTTGATATTCTCTGCTGTATTCCTTTCATGTATCTAGCTTTTCTTGTCTTCTTTCCGTGTTTATATTTTGCTTTGCGTGGGGATTATGTCAGAGTATACAGGATGAGGTGGACGGTTTGTTGAACTTATGCATGCATGTATGTACGTAGGCTTTTGAAAGATCAAAATAGTAAAAAAAAAACATCATTGTCAGAGTCAAGAACATTGCCCATCGGTTATACTTGTTTCCTGTCCAAGCCGGATAGATTCCCGAGAGTAAATAGAAAATTGTAATAGTCACAAAAATAAAATATGGATTAAGGGTGTTTGTTACTAGTCACCGATGCAAAAAAAAAAAAAAAAAAAAGGAATTGGGGTGAGCGGCATAAAATAAATCGCCTACCTAGATAAATCAAATCTACCTGGTATTGGCTAATACGGGGAGGGGAGAAAAGAATGAAAGAATGAAAGAAAAGAGTAGAAAAGGCGGGATAGGAAGCTTACTAATAAGTACTAACTGTCAGAAGGATGTAATGGACGCTGCTCTGCTAAATAGAGTATATATACGGGTCTCTTTCCAACATATATATGTTTGTTTATCCATCCATGCGTTGTCCAACTGGAAGAAAGACATCGAAAGCAAAGACATCAATCGATTCAATATCGAGGGGAAAAAAGATAAAGGAAAAGGCATTAGAATCAAAACTATCCTACTACATATATATGTATAGCAGAAAGAAGGCGAGTTTGGGAATTGAAAATGGGGGGAAAAGGGCGGACGCACTGCATATAACATAAGTAACTACTTAAAGCAGACGGGAAAAAAAAAGAAGAAAACCATCTATCAAGCAAGAAGGCAAAAGGAAGAAAGAAAGAAAGAAAGTGACACACGCAAAAAAGAATTTTAAAAAGAAAAATCATCATCAACAAAAAAAAAAAAAACACACAACTCAAAACCCGACCCAACCCAACCCAATCCAACCCAATCTATTCTATCCATCTACCAATCATCATCATCCTGCGGCTTCATCGCACTCTGCCTCTGCCTCAACGCCTCCGCCAACCCGCCCGCAAAACTGGCACTGTTCATACTATTCGGCGTCGCCCGTCCGCTGCCTCCGGAGGAATCCTGCGAGTTCATGCTCACGGCGCTATCGCGGGGTGCTGCGGGCGGCATGGGTTTGCGGCCTGCAATTGGCCGTTTCGCGGGTGGCGCGGGGGGTGTAGGTTTGGCCTTTGCGGCGGCGGCGCGGGAGGTGCCGTTGGCTACTGGTTTGGGGAGGGAAGGGGGTGGTGGGGGAGGTGGGGGAGCGGCTGCGGCGGGGGCGGGCGCGACGATTTCTTCGAGATACGCCTCGGGCGTCCAGCCCTGCGCGGAGGTTGCGGTGCTCATGCATAGCCACCAGCCTGGATGAGTTAGATATCATACAAAGAAATTTCTTTGTGTGTGTTTTGTATTTGGGGGGAGGGTTGACTTACCGTTTCCTTCCTTTTGTAGGATCTGGACAATCTCGCCCTTGCGGATCGAAAGCTCATTCGACCGTTCACTATTGAAATCGTACAAGACTTTCGCAGTATCCTTCTTGGCAGCTGGAGGTGCCGCCGGGGGAGGCGGGGGTGGTGCTCGAGCTTGTGTCGATGGAACTCTACTGTGTCCTACAGAGGCAGCGGCTGAAACAGCGGCAGCGGGTTGTGGTACAACTCGAGATTGCGCGGCCATAGGCTGGGCGGCACCGGCACCAGGCAATGGTCGGGCCTGGGGAGTTGGTCTTGCCGCTGCAGCAGGCCGCGAAGCCAATTTCGAGGGCCCCCCACCAGGTCCACCAGGACGAAGCAGCTTGCCTTTCGTGATGGGTTTTCCGGCGACTTGCTTCGGTCTTGGTGTCGGTTTTGACACGGAGTTTGGTGGTTCTCCTTGACCAGTGTGGATGGTACCGCTCTTATACGTGTCATCACGAAGAACCGCTGGATCCTTAACTGCTTTGACTGTCGCCAGCTTGCCGGGCTTTTTGTTATATTCGACACTATGTGCTTATTAGTAGTGGTCAATACGTTATGTAGGAGAGCAGGACTTACGAATCAGCAATCTTAAGGTTAAGCTGGCCGCGAAGGGCATTGCTTAGGTAGGTGAAGAATTCGGTTTTGAAAACACAGTTGATGAGGGGATCTGGTTCCTGGGGAGAGCCAACTCCCAGAGCAAACCAGTCATCTTTCAATTTCGATGCACTGACAAATTTGATTGCACCTATGGGTATTGTTCGCTCAGCGGAGATGTTCAGTTGGTGATTGACCACACTTTGAACCACAATGTAAACATTGTTCGATGTCTTTTAAGGTACTGGTTAGCATGGACGACTCAAGTCCGTATAAGGGGTGCACATACAAGAATGAGAATCCGTGGCGCAGGTTTACTGGATCGACCGAATTTGGTTACGAGAAGTTCGCAACGGCATGAATATAGGATATGCTCGGATCCTGGAATATGTTATTAACATCGATCGTTCTACATAGGATAGGGGACAGCTTACCGCCAATGCGAATGGAATCCTTGACCATTTCTCCAGGACCACCCTTATTGCCCACACCAAGATAGTCACCCAAGAATCTTCGTGATCCGACAAGACTGTATCGACGGCGTTCTTTCCTACCGCCAAGAATTTTGTGTCCCTGATCCCGTAGCTTGATGAATTCCAGGCCTCCGGTAACTCGTCTCCAGAACCTCTGGATTCGAATGGCGCACTCGGTTCGGTACCTGAGATAGTTTCGCCAAGCACGCTGGATACGGATGGCCATGTTGTGCCAGTAGCGATCCCGCATGTGCTCAAGGGCGAAGAGCGTCTCTGGTGTCTTGATGAACGCTTTTGTGGTTCCCATTTGATACTCCTCCGCTGGGATACTGGTGTCCTTCAAAATCTGCCTGGCGCCGGATTCAGCATCTCCGGTCCATGTGTAATCGCCGGCATATGAGGTCTTCGGCGACAAGAGGTAGAACCGCTCGACGAATTTGTCAAAAGTCTGACGATAGGCGAATCCCGCTCTTCGGATTCGAACGTTCTCCTGCAAACCAAGATATTTGATTTGATGCAGCACGTTCCCGACATTATATTCCGAAGGAGATTTGTTGTCGTTGGGTTTTATAGTTCGGATATACGATGGTTGGGCTTTCGTCAATGTGGCAACAAGATCGTTGGCAGATGCCTTAATTTTATCTCCGGCGGTCGGTGGCCGGCGCTTATCGTCTTGGTTGACTTGGTTGGGGAAGAGGACATGGACAAATGAGTTGCTGCTGGATCCAACGAGGTTCAGCAAGTCCTTCAAAAGCTGATCCTTATTCTTGTCGGTCATTCCTTCGACAGCGTAACTGACATCGCCTGCATAATGCTTAACAATGAACTGGCTCTGTCGGGCTTCAAAGTTGGGGTTTTGCGAGAGGAAATTCAGCTTTCCTACAAAGGTCTGATCAGCAGCACCCGAATCAGCGAAGGCAGTCGCGCAGGCATCGTTCAATGCAGCGAAGATCCCAGGTGGTCGTTTATCTTCAATCAACTGGCACACAACTTTGTTATCAAAGTACGTGATAGGGGTCCACTTGATTTGTTCTCGGGCATATTCTTCTTGCTCAGTCTTCAAGGTCAGCTGGATAAAGATTTGTTGCAGTTTTTCGTTGACATAGTTGATACAGAGTTGTTCAAAAGAGTTCTTCTCAAAAATTTCAAATCCATAGATATCCAGGATGCCTATGGAGTTCGCCACAGCCTCTCTGGCAGCCAACGACACGTTTACCCGCTCAACGATCCAGTCGAACAGATTGAAATAAAGGGCCTTCGCAAGCGCGTCCCGAACAGCGAGGGCTTGGACGGTGTTTAGAGGAACCTCATACATAGACCCTCTCCGTCCTCCTCGGGACGTTTCCATAATTCTGATGGTGAGTGCTTTGCTCACATGAGCGGCGTCGACTTCCAATAGATAAGCGACAAAGTCGATCACGGACTGGTCCGTTATCGAGGCGTTAGAATGGTCGTCTTCGGCGAACTGCATATTCCCGAGCCATAAAATAGCGGAGAGAATGCGAAAGATATTATCCTGCTCAGCTTGAGGGAGACCGATGACTCTCATCGCGTCTAGGGTATCTTTGAAATCAGCAGCATCATCGATGCCCGGAACATCAAAACATTTCGATCGACTCGTATATACGTATGATTGCGGTTGCTGAATGCCGAAGTTATCTGGAAATTTGTTAGTAGTGTGTATGTTGAGGCACGATGAGAGATCGACACGAACCTCGATAGGCTTGTGGGGCAGCTTTCGTAAATTGATAAAATATATGGAAGTTTCGTTCATTGGTAATTTGTCCAACGACTCTAGATTTTTCAAGGAGATAATTGGTAATGGTTGCGCCGACTGGTTCGCCGTTCGAGTTAAATTGCAACTCCAGATATTTTCCGAAGCGAGACGAGTTATTATTGCGCAACGTTTTCGCATTACCGAAAGATTCAAGAAGAGGATTGGTTGCCAGCACCATGTCTTTGGTATGTTGGATGGAAGAGTTACTGCCGCCTGATACATTGGCGATATACTGCATCAGTCGTTTGGCAGCTTCGGTTTTGCCAGCACCAGATTCTCCTGAGATAATAACACATTGGTTCTCCTTGTATGCTTTCATGTTATAATACCCAGCTTCGGCGACGGCGAAAACGTGAGGAGGGACTTCAAGCCGGTTCTTTCCCTGGTAGGACTCGAGAACCTTCTCCGTGTAGATGCCCACTATGGATCGATCAGTTTGGAATGTCGGTTATTGCGGTACGCTCGATCCTACTTACAATCTCGAAAGGGGTTGACGGAGACAAGCACATGGCCGATATATGTCTACAGGAGAAGAGTGGTGAGTAACTATCCAACCGCGTAAGGGAGGAGGGGGTGCAACGGCGCATTCCGGGCAGACATACGTAAATCTCACCATGTTCAAACCTCTTTTTGAGGTTGTCGTTTATAGCCTCGTTCGATACCTTGCTAAGGAGCGTAAGATCTGACACTCCGACCTCCTTCTTTTTTGTGCTTTCGAACACGGCCTTCTTGACCTGAGGCTTCCCTCCAGCCCCGCCATCAGCGTGCTTCGACCGGCCAAAGCCACGACTCTTCTTCTCGCCATCTCTCGGGCGTCGCGATTGTCCCTAAAAGAAAAGTGAGTTACAACGTGATCGCGAAGAAAAACTCCATGGGTACGTAAGATAAATCACAGAGCATACCATTTTCACTCAGACGCCTGTTGGGCTGGTAATGCCGGGTGGGAGGCAGTACGAATCAGCCCAACTCCTTAAACCAAGTATGCGCGCGAGGGGCACAGCAAGCGCATAGAACTCCGGGTGTGGGAGCGCGGTGGATACAGTGTGGACAGAAGAAAAGAAAGAACGAAATATGAAAGAGAGGAAAGAGAGTAAAAGAAACAGCAATGTTGTCCGCCGACGAGGAGAGGTGAAGCTGACGATGTCTGGGAGAGCGATGGATGATGATGCGGCGCTTGCGGCTACTGCGCCACAGCGTGGCGTCTGCCCGCGCTTATGTAAGCCTGCCGCACACGCAAGCGGCCGACGACGCTAACCCTTTTCGGGCGCCGAGGGCTTTATGCCATAATTATTCGATTTATGCCCAGGGTTTCTTTGCGAATATGTAGGTGGGTAGGTATCAAGTTTCCAAGTTTATTATCAAAACCCCCTGGTATCACAAACTGCTGACTATCGACCAATCCACACAGCCATACAAAATTCAAAGCGGACAAAAAACCCAGCTCCCTGCTATCAAACTCGGCCTAATATCATTCTAGGTCCTTCTTGGTGCGGAAGGACCCGACCATTTTGGACCTGCTCCTGTGTATCCGCTCCCGGTGACACGTAAGGTCAGGGCCATGTTGAAGGTCTCTTGACCCTGTTGGCCGACGAGGAGCCCATTTCTCTTGAAGCTCGCGTGTCCTCACTCATTACTAGTAGCCATGCCAACCCCCATAACTTTCTTGCGTGTCCCTGTTGGCCGTCGAGGAGCTCGCTGGTTGTCCAGAAGCATTATAAGTCTGTAAACAGAATTGCACCATAATGTCAATTAGTCTACAACAAAAAGGCCGAAAGAAGTAAAATTCATGCCTTCCCTCCGCGCTCCGTATGGCTCTGGACAGGTACATAAACGATGGGAGCACCATGTTCAGGGCTCGTAGTGTCTCCTCGGCGTTACAACAACCCTGTGTGATGTAGTCCATAAGAGATATACCATCTCGGCTATTCGTTCGCCAAAACTGGTCAAAGGCGTTATCGAGGGAGTGGGGGTGTTCAACGGCAATGCGCCTGTGTATCGCTGACATACGACTGTATATCGATGTCATGAAGTCTCTTGTTGTTGGAAATGTAGCCACCTCGGGGTAGCCGCTTTTAAAGCTATGTAAAATATAACTATTAGCCCATTGTTCATTCCGTTTCCGCTCCAGTTCATGGGGAAATCATAGGACCTCGCGAGTCTGTTAACAAACGAGTGGGAACAACAGCAGTTCCACAGGTTGGCAAGAGCACGAAGACCACCAAGCTCATCGGCTACAGTAGGTGGCTCCTCGTTAGACAGAAACATAATGATGATGCTGCTGTTGTCTGGCTTAGAACAGAACTTGCGTATCCGGCGGCGTGTTCTGAAACCAATGGGGTTCTGCAGTTCCCATTGGAGGAAAACGAGCATCGGAACGAGAGGACGGCCATCGTTTTCGATTGCCATGTCGTATTCGGTGGTATGAACATCTAGAGTTTGGTTGTCAGTATTCTGTAGACCTCAAAAAGCGTAGTGTGAGCAAACCTTGTATAGGTTCATTGCCTAAACTGTCTTTAACTTCCGGCCAGATGTTCCGATTACGTAGCGAAGTGGAAACAAGCATCGTTGTGAAGTAGGCTTGAAATGGGATGGCGACCTGGGGGAATAGAAGAAATCTTGGTATGTATTGTACAAACTGATATTTGAATAGAGGATATAAGATGCTTTTGCAGAGTTGATGTCCTGTTTTCCTAGTTGATGGAGTGGGGAAGGAAAGGGGTACAGTATATATACATCCAAGAAGAAAAATATGTTGTCTAATATACGGGGACATCCATGCATTTGGTGGATTGCACAAAGGGGTATCAAACCATCACACTCAATAGTGTTGTGTCTCAGGGGTTCAGAGAACTATCGAGTAAGAAAAAGAGTTCCAGCATGAAAGAGAGTCGTCATGTGCGTTTGGATTTGGCAAGATTCGAAACGCCGACTGTCCTACTCTTCACGATAAAGCACAAGGAGGTATAAGGCGATCAAGAAGAGGCGGATGGTACAACCGAGTCGCTGGGGGGTTTCGAACCGGGTGCGGATTTGGGGGAGTCGGGCAGGGTGGTGGCGCCAATGATGGCTACATCGCCGCTGCTTTGCTGTTTTGGTTTCTGTGAAATGCCAATGATTCGGGTAATCCAACCTGGCTCTTCAGCCCCATGGTTTCTTTTCTTTGCCAACGATTGTGTTTCCAATAGAGCCTTCAGTTCCGCGACCTCTTTTTCCAGCGCAGTGATTCCAAGGCGTGCCTCCCTTTCAGACTCTTCTAAGTCCGTGAGACGGTCTGCCACATCCTCCCTTCTGTTCGATTCTTTCCGCCGGGACCTCCACGCTTCGAATACAATCAAACCACCTGCGACAAAGAATAAAAAGGTCTCGCTGATGAATGTAGCGCCGGAATCAATAGCCTTTGCCTCGGAAAGCGGTCGAATTCGCAGTGGGGGTGGTTTAGGCGGCTCCTGCGCCCTTTCCTTTTGCTTCGCGGCAATTGTTTCTTCAAGCTTTGTTTGTGCCTCCGTCTTTACTGTGGCAACGTGCTGTTTGTGTTTCTTCGCTTGAGCTTCCGCAGCTTCACGCGCGGCCTGCTTTTCTATCGCAGCGGAGTTCTGTAGGAGGCCCAGGCGGAGGCGCATATCCACCCGGTGGAGGGATTGGGCGAAGGATACGCATATCCGTCGAAATCGTTCATGTTCCCGCGCTTGTGCTTTGATTTGATTCTTGGACGCATCCAGTTAGCACCGTGTGGATTGCACAGATCCAGTTCCTCGCTCGAGCTTACAGCAATGGGTTTTGATAGCGTGCGGATAACCAGGGAAGAGAGCTTGAGAGTTATGGACATCCTTGGACGTTATTGACACGGTCGTGGCACTCTTCAGCTTCGGAAATAGGTGCTTCCACAGTCCATAGAATCATATCAGGGCTGAACGTCCGCCATCAGCCTGGTGGATTCGTATCTCAAAGTTGGACGGTCGATGGCTCCGGCTTGAGCATGAGTCAGCCCGATATTGTACCGTACAGCCGAGCGTATTGTGGTAAAATAAAGGTTCTCTCCTATTGGTTGTCGCTGCTGACATAACCCGCGGCCAAAAAGGCTTAGCGTGGGCGGACGTTAATCCGTTTCCGGGCGTTTGTTTACAGTTTTCCCCTTTGAGAAATCCCCCAACGTCAATTCTTTTGCTCTATGCGACCAGGCCTTTCAGTTGCTGGTTTTGCGCCCGAGGACATCCGCCTGCTTGCGGTATTCGATATAGCCGTTTTACTTTATGATACCCGACTATTGTTTGCTCCCCGTGCTAATCTGCCACATGTCGCATTGGTTGCATCAAAGCTAGTAGTGCTCGCCGAATGCTCTTGTTATTGAAGCTTGGACTGAACCCCAATTCACAACAGTATCCCTTCCCCGTCGCTCGTACCGGTCACCCTTTTTCGAGGCAAATTTTGCAAACGGTTATCGTTTTCGGAAACTTTCTTCTCTGACAACATTTTCGCCGCCCGATATTTGGTACCTCCCGCAGTCGTATGATCTCCAGGAAGTGGATTCATCTGTCTGTACAGCTATGGAGGCACTGTCCCCTCGGTCGACCAACATCCTTCCGAAACCCAAGACCGAGCCCATGAAGAAGACGACCGTCAAAGATTTACCTCCTCAAAAGGCCGCCCCTTCAAAAAACCATGCCCCACCTCCGCCTGCGATCGTTCGCGAACCTGCTGACGGGGGCGAGGAATACATGACGGGCAAATTCTTGGGGAAAGGGGGTTTCGCAGTGTGTTACGAGGGCAGGCTTGCTCGAAATGATAAGATATATGCGATGAAGGTGGTGAAGTCGGAAATGCATCAGAAGAAGATGCTGGAAAAGGTATGCTACCATGGCAAAATCGGTTTGTCCGAAAGGCGTCTAATTGTGCAAAAATAGTTCCGAACTGAACTACAAATCCATTCCAAGATGCGACACCCAAATATCGTCGGATTCCACCGTGCGTTTGGCTTCGAGAAGTGCACATATGTCATCTTGGAGGTCTGTCCGAATGGGTCTGTTATGGATATGGTCAAGAAAAGAAAATGCCTGAGCTTGCCTGAAGTGCGGAGATTCATGATCCAGCTTTGTGGTGCCGTGAAGTATATGCATAAGAGGAATATTGCGCATCGGGATTTGAAAATGGCGAACTTGTTCCTTGACCAGAACATGAATATCAAAGTGGGAGACTTTGGTTTGGCCGCCATTATTCTCACAGAGAAGGATGAAAAGCGGCGGAGGACGCTCTGCGGAACCCCGAACTACATAGCGCCAGAGGTCTTGGATAAAAGTAAGGGAGGACATAACCATCAAGTTGATATATGGTCTTTGGGTGTAATTTTGTAAGCGGCCCCCCAGAACTACTATGATATGTGGTTACTGACACCTAGTCGCAGTTTTGCTCTGCTTACCGGGTTCCCGCCATTTCAATCGAAGACGCAAGAAGAAATCTACAAGAAAATCAATAAGGTTACCTACGTCTGGCCTAAGGAGTCCGAGGACACGAATTATATACCGGTGGAGGCAAAACATCTGGTCACCTCCTGTTTAAATTTGGATGAGAAGAATCGGCCAGAACCTGACCAGATTGTCGACCATGCCTTCTTTAACATGTACAACGGCTGTATACCGCGCCGACTAGACCCATCTACCCGTTTTTCCACCCCAACTTGGCTGAAAGCCCAAGACCCACGAGGGGATCGTATGACCCATGGGTATAGTCTCGACCACGATTCGAAATACGTTGGAAAAATTTCTCACACGAGGGATCCAGTGGAAAGGTATCTCATTTGCAAGGACGAATTTTACACCGAATGTGGAGTTGGAAAAACTTCCTCCGGCCACATGAGACGCCCTGCGGGGAAACGTTGTTCCAAGTCTGTCTTTGCTGAATGCGCCGCGGAAGAGGAGAGGGGATTACAACCCGCTGTTCCCTTGCCTGACGATCGAGTTTACGGTTACTATATAGAACCAAATGGAGACTGGAGCCGCGACGAAGTCCATAGTGACCCCAACTCCGAACCCCCAACAATAGTCGATGATGACTCGCTTCCTAGAACGCGTAGCGCATCACTTAAGCTCCAAGCAGCTACTGTTGCTCGAACACAAACTGCTTTGGCGGCTCAAATCCGGCGTAAGGAGTCTCAACCCCAGAGCCATGCTGCCCAACTTAGGCAGCAAGCTGTCCCGCAGCGACAGCCAACGCGAAACCCGTCCTCGACTCGGAATCCACCAGATGATATTGGGCAGATGCCAGCCATGGATATGATAACAGAAGGCAATCCTCCACAGCGACTTTTGAGCGAGCGGCCAATTCGTGCACGTCGGATAGCCTCGGGATATTCGGGGTCAGTCCGAGAAAGAAATGTGCCGGCCGTTTCATCCATGACAAAATCGGCGTCTGCCCCCAATAATCTCACTATTGGAAAAACCAGGTCACAATCAAGACAGCAAATAGCAGCTTTAACCAAAGAACGGAACCCACCCGTCCCGGAGACCATTGAAGAAGTTGACAAGGAGGCTCCCAGGAAAGAAATGTATGAATCAGTCAGGGGCATGTCAGTAAGGGCTGTCAAAGTCGAACCTTGTGAAAGGGAACGACAGCGGCCGCGGGATCAACCGCCACCTCCCCCCCCCCAAACTAGGGACGTGGCTTCGGAAGAAAGGACTCACAGGGCGAACAGCAGCAACGGCAAGTCTACCAGTTCTTCCAACAAGTCACGATCCACACTTGGGCTTAGTCCCTTAATACATGCCGACGAACATGCGGAACTCATGCCCGGAACGAAGGTTAATGAAGTTATGAGTGACGTGAACACCTACCTCACAAACTTTGAGCAATCACAGTCCCTGGCTGCGTTAACAGCTTCGAAGTCGTGGCAGCGCCAGCAAAAATTGGTGTCTCGCGATCCACACCCCTATGTGGTTAAATGGGTTGACTACACCAATAGATATGGGATTGGGTACGTTTTAGATGATGGTAGTGTCGGCTGTATTTTCAAGGCAGAACATGGCCGGCCCGCCAGCTGTGTAGTCGTTAGGGACGGAGAAAGACATATTCGCCGGAAAGCTTACGCCAAGGAGAATCCTCGCCATGCTTACTCCGAGGCCAATCAACTTGTGCCTAGAAATGGACAACCAGTTGAGTTTTACGAGAATATCGATACTGATGCTAGTTCTCGGTACGGGGGTGGTACGAAAAGGGTTCTTGTCCAGCCGGAGGCTTTTGAGCTGAAAAACCACGGGTCCGGTGGACCGGGTGTAAAAGTCCGACTAGATGCGGGCGTTGAATCGGCAAGATGCGAAGCCGAGAAAGTGAAACGAATCAAGTTGGTCGACCAGTTTGGCAAATATATGATCGGTGCTCTGGGAAGGCATGCTGATGATGACTATCCTGTTGATGATGGGCGCGACGATCACACTCCTGGTGGAGTACGGCAGTATATAAAGTTTTATCAACGGTTAGGAAACGTGGGCATTTGGGGATTTGGAGATGGCGCATTCCAGGTTCGCTCAACCTTGTGACTTTCTCTTATTTGCCTTAACTAACGCACCTATCACAGTTCAATTTCCCCGACCATACCAAACTTGTCATTTCACTTTCATCGAACACATCTCAGCTTTCATCTGATCTGCGCTCTTGCCAGGCCGATTTCTACCATCTTTCTCCTTCTGCCGCACGGTATTTGGCCACTAGAGGCCGAATGCATCCAGCTGGATTTGACACTCGAGCTGTCATTTCTGAAAACATCGACACATATTTAGCCGCGCTCTCTGGCTGCAATGTGCATCCTTCTGGTCTGACTTATAGCCGATTTTGCGACATACTACAAGCCAACGCCTTCCGCGAGAAAATCGACTTTGCAAAACGAGTCCTAGGCAGTTGGCTAGCACATAAAAGATTGGGTGCAAGAGTGGTGCTTGAAAAACCATATTCCACCACTGGAAATGCCCTATCCGATGGATCTCTCGCTGACGGGCTAACATCCAAACGAGGATACCGCGGCGAAATCTTCTGGGATGGTGCCCAGGAAAAATCTTGGATGAGTCCCTCCGGAGGTAAATTCGTCTGGGTTACTGTCGGCGCTCATGGAGGCGATAGTGAATATGTCGCGGTTTTGCTGAAGGAAAACCCGGAAGGCGGTCAGGTCGAGTGTACGGGAGCCGAACAAATGAAGGAGTTGCAAGATCGGTTAATGGCGTTAACTGTGGGCGCGGGACGGTGATGACTATTGAGATACCATCTATTGCTTTGTGTGTTTTTGTGATATCCTGATACCACATTGTTTCGCGTTGGATTTTTGTTGTTTCCCCCTTTCTTGTCCATTCTCCTTTTTCGTTTTATATATTTCACTTTCAAACCTACCCCTTTTCTTCATCTATTCATTTCTGTATCCGCTCGTTTTTTGCATACTTATATTAACGAAGTTACGCAGCCTGTGTCGTTTTTGTCTTCCTTTTTGGATCCATTTTTGGCTCTTTCCATTCTCTTGTTCATGCATTCCGCAGATGGCAGATTGCTATATATCCTTTTTTTTATTCTTTCAAAAGTCAAGTTTCTTTTTCCTTTTTCTTCCCGTACATAGCGGATTCTCGTTACTTTTCATTTTCCACTTTCCTCTTGGCTTTCTCCCATTAGCGACTGGCGTGTAGATGTGCTAATTTGGTCCCCTGCATCGCATGCATTCGCAACTTATGCTTTTTGGATTTGTCTCTTGTTTTCTTTCTGTCGTAATCTGAGCTTGTATATGGTCCTGTCGAACGCCGGTTTCTGTGGATGTATATAATTATATGCGTCTCCTTGAGACGGATAGGTCCAATTGACATTTTAATTGGGTTTGATGAATCTGTTCGGTTTGTTTGTTTCCCTTTTTGACCGCTGTTATGGACAATTCGTGCGGTGGCAGGAGGGTAATCAGGTAAAAAGGGGTATGATGCGATAGAATTAGGGGTACCCGGGTCCAATACTGACGATACATCCATCAGGCAGGTTTAAATTTTATATTGTTGGAGCCCTGACCATGAGGCCTGCGGTGCGTAGCTCGTAAACGCGTGGTCACGTGACTCTCCGATCACGTGACCCCACATTCTCGCTTGGCGTACTTAGATAGCTGCGCGCACCACTCAAATGCAAGACCTTAAGCTTTCCACACCATCATATATATCTATGCAACGCACGGCATTAAAGCCCTGAATAAGCTGTGGGAAACAGGATTATAAAAATTGTCAAATAGATTGTCGTATATATACGTCTGGGCATTTATAAAAGTTAAACTTGCCTGACATTCAGAGCACCCCTTCCCCCCCGACCCCACCTTTATTCAACTTGCCCCTAAGCCCAACGACACTTCAAAAATGGTGCGAAAAAGACAAAAAAAATAGCAACTAGCAACTCTAATATCCCTTCTTCCTCCTATAAAGATTAACCAACTCCTCCCCCCTCTCCAGCCTGCCCAAATTCGTCTTCAACACATCAAACGTGCGATCCATATACTCAATCCCCAAAGAACTCACATGCGGCGAGATCTGCAAGTTCGGCGCATCCCACAACGGATGCTCGCTGGGCAGCGGCTCCGGGTCCGCAACATCAATCGCCGCACCACTCAGCTCACCACTCTTCAGGCTCTCAATTAGCGCAGACTGGTCAATCACCTTGCCCCTGGAGATGTTGGTGAGGTAAGGGCGGCGGATGGTGCTCTTGCAGGATTTCGAGAGGAGGGTCATCTCTTCGGCGCCGATGAAGTGCGTTGTGGACGGCGTAAGTGGCACGGAGATTAAGAGGTGGTCGAGGTTTTGAGAGAGGAAGGAGTGCAGAGAGGCCTTGTCGGCGCCGCTGTGCCAGGATATCGGGAGAGTGCCGTCGGGATCGCCTGTGTTGGGGATTATGTAGCCGTTGTCCTTGCGGGATTCTGGGGTGGTGCGCGGGGAGAATGTGTAGGCGAGGACGCTCATGCCCATGGCGACGGCGACGCGGGCGACTGGGTCGGGGTGGGTTAGTTTATATGTGGCTTGGAGAAGAGGTTACACAGAATGAATCTAGGCGCGGCGGGTCTTTGCTGAGAATACATGCCTTGTCGCCCAATGCTTCCATATCCCAGAATACCCACGCGTTTACCCACGTTATCCTCCATCGCGTCGATTAGATTTCTCGCAACGGGCCATGTATGTTCTCTTTGCCATTGAGCAGTCTTGTCGTATAGTCTAGATGCCACGAGCCAGTTCATGACAACCCATTCCGATATTGGTGGCCCATGGATACCGGAGACGTTAGTTATGTTGATATCACTCTTTGTGACCAAAGGCTGGTCCAAATACCGATCAAGACCAGCGGAAATAAGCTGGACGAGCTTCAGGCTATATATCGATGGTGATTAGCAGAACATTCTGTGCTGAAGCTTCTAAGATGCACGGAAGTCCCAGGGTATCCTTGTGAATGAGGATGTCTTACTTTGGCATTTCCTCCAAAACCGGGGAGTAGAATAGGGTGCATAGAATGGTGGTTGAAGCAAGAACCTCTACAATGGATATAGTCAGTCAGAGGTCAATTTGTTACGCAGATGCAGTGGCTCATTTGGGATGAAGCTCCGCAGCAGAACATAAACATAGCAGGTTAAAGTGAGGCAATACCAACCCTTTGGAATATCAGCGTCAATGGCCAGATGTGACTTTTGTTCAAAATACGTGACCCGAAAACGAGGAAATTTGTCCCGAATATCTTCCAACTGCTTGACCGGCTCGGGGAAGGGGAGGACCACCAGAAGGTGCTCTTGAGGGGGAGCGTCGCCCATTTTATTTGATGGTGGCTTTTAAAATAAAACAGATCTCAAGTATATGTCTGCAATGAACAGCTTCTGTCCGGAAATAACGTCTCTAGCCGTCTACCCGCGGTTGTCCTTGAGTTCGGCGAGAAGGGACTTTCAAACCGGATTTCAGCTTTGCTCGAAGGGATCTATGTGTATATTATTAGCATTCCTTAGCCATGAATCTTGGTATAAAAAGTACCAGAAGATGTATCGACAAGTATCTTGCAAGCACCGCGATTGTCAATATTATCGAAGATATCGCCGTTTCAATTCCAAAAGACGAAAACAAATACGAAGCATAGCCTCGGCATTACTCACCTCTCTCTCAGGAGGATAGCTAGACCAGGCGGTTCGGATCAAAAGGACTCTTCAGAAATAGCTGCTACCAGTTATATGGCACGGGAATAGCAGTGAATATGCAGTCTCTATCCAATTGATGGGAGGAAATCGAGGCGGTTATGAGGGGAACTTGAAGGTGGGGATGCCAAGTCAAGCTTTTTTAGGGCTGAGTGAGATAAAAGATACGCCCTTTGACGCCATCGATTATCAAGGCTCGGAGATATCCTGTCCACTACGGATTTCGGCCAATTCATTCTCTCGATAGTTGTCCCCGAGTACATCCACTGGATTTTATATAAAAATAAGAATGTATAGAGTTTTAAATGTACGGCAGACATGGTAGCACAATGCTTGAAAAAGGGGCTAGTTGATGAACGAATAAGCAGCTTAAAACTTGAAATAAGAACATGCTAAAATACAAATATCCACCCAAGTGATAGTCCCCATTTTGTTTGCCGTTTTGTTGCAGCCATGGAGGAACAACCAAAGCGATAACATACTAAGAACCAAGATATAAAATAATAGAATTGAAAAGGAATATCAAAAAATGACAAACGGAAACATTTGGGATACTAAGAAGTTTTATGTGATGTGGAGGGGCAGAGTTGGAGACAAATGCCGATTGGACGTTCGCATTTCGAAATAGGTCGTCGCAAAGGAAAGGAGCTGCAACGCAGAAGTGATGGGGTATTAAACGATAAAATTAGGCAAAGTGACCTTCCTGGCCGATGTTTTTGATCTCCGGTAGATGATGCACCTTTTGCGTTTTCCCTTCGTGAAAGACTGATATCGGGATGGGGAAAACAATGAAACTAATGGTCAAAAAGAGAGCATGCGGTGATAGAAGTACTAGTATGCAGCAATGAATCAATCAATACGATCGATCCAAGCAAACGGAAGGAAAAGGTCAAGAATAAATGTGCCGTTGGGTAAATTTCGCTTGTCTTTGTTCAGTACGAATTTTGGCTTCGTATATCGGCGATTGCTAGAAGGAGTTTTCGATAGCGACCAACTCCTTGAAACCCTCAGAGTATTTGAGAACCTCCTGCTTCGAGGGCCTTGGTAATGGCTTACGTCCATAACCACCATATCCAAAGTGAGAGAGAAGTCCGCTCTTCGTACCAACCACGCCTCCTTGAATAGCGGCCCAATCTCCTCGAGCCACTACTTCCTGGAGCTTCTGGGCTTCAGCAAGTTTTCCTGCCTTGTAGAGCTCGATAACTTTGACGCATGCTCTAGGCGCAATATTCGCCAAGCCGCAAATAACCCCCGAACCGCCGCCAATAAGAGTCTGCATGGTGAAATCTGCAGAACCGCCCATGCACATGAAACCCGAGCCTTGGTCTGATGGGGTAGTGGCTTTGGTTGCTGCAGCGATTCGATTAAGCTTTCCCGTATTACCGCAGGTAAGCTTGCAGCCCACGATGTTCGGGTGCCTGGATAGTTCGATGATGGTATCGGAATCTATGTCAATACCGGATACGGCGCCGGGAAAGTTATAGATAAGGACAGGTATTGGAGATGCTGTGGCTACATCCGTGAAGAAGTCGATCGTCGACTGGGGTTTGTATAGACCCTTGTAATAGGCTGGTGGAAGCACCAAGACATAGTCTCCTCCGGATGATGCAGCTTCCTCACATAGTTCGATGGTTTCTCGGGTGGATTGAGCGCCGCATCCTACTATTATAGGAACCATGGGAAATCCCGCATTATCGAGAGCTTCACGAGTGGTTTTGGTTACCAAATTTCTTTCGCGATGTGAGAGATGGACAGCTTCGCCGTTGGAACCTTGAGTTGTTAAACCGGCAACTCCTGCCTGGGCCATGCGAACTGCATGACTGGCAACGGTATCCAAATCTAGGTCTTCGGAAATGTCTTTGAAGAAGGCCACTGTTGGTACGTAAACTCCTGCCTTTAGAGGTCGTAGTCCATTATAGCTAGGCTGCGACGAACTGCTGTTTCCTGGAACATGCCGCACTGCGGAACCTGTCCAGCTGTGGCCGGTCAACGGCGAAGGGGCGTCGTTATGGGGAGGCATGCGGCTAGAGATTTCGGATTTTTTGAGCTTGATTGAGTATCAAGCGGGCCGAAAGTGAAATCGAAATGGTTGAGGATGAGCAGTTGAAGGGCAGCCGGAAGGTAATTTTGCTTTCTCAGAGGACAAGAGGTAACTTTGAAAGGCAGAAACTTGGAAATCTTACGAGAAACCGGGGCTTTCAGCTGGGTAAAATGGGCTTTAGGTAGCTATATCAGCAAAAGCTGAAGAGAAAGATAACAATACCAAAAAACGGAATTGGAATAAATAATGGGAAAGCGGAAGGAAACAAATAAACACAAAACCTGCGGGATAATTCTGTGTTTAAATAAGAGTTGCGAAGGAGAAAGGACGAGGCTGCTGGAGAACTAGATCCCACTCTCGCGAATGGGATGCATCTCCTTTAATTTCTAACACAATTGGCTTTTTGTGGAACTTCCACAGCAGGATCCGTTCTCTGGGCGATTTCTTGGTCACGATCCTCGTTCAAGAGGAGGCCTTGGGCAGCGCTGCTTCTGCCGCCTCGCCGATCCAATGCGTGGTCGTCCTGTTGCCCCTTTTCGCCTTCTTGTCGTTAGCTCAGCGTATCCGAATTCCCACGTCATTGGGGGGTATTGATTGAGGAAGAAAGCTCTAGCCGGGACAAATAGTGGTGAGGGGTATGAGCCACTCTGTCCACGAGAGTACAGGGGCTCTCGGTGAAATGGGCCATTGAGAGGGCAGAAGGGGAGCAAAGCAAGATGAGCTACTAGAAACGGGATAGTGTCGGAAATCCTGCGTCGGTCCAGAGTAACTATCCAGGGAATCCGTGGAGCGAGTCTGTCGTTGCATCGAGGCCGGCTGGAGGGGCGTGGTGGAGGACGTTGTCCATTTCGGCTTGGATAGGGTTCGTTACGGCGTGGGGGTTGCGCCCCTTGTGACAACCCGCGTGGCGGTCAGACTGCGCCGAGAGAGTGGTTGAACAGCCTCACTGGGAGCGGGGCAAATATTCTACACAGTCTGGGTCTCCAGGTAGTAATCTGCTGTCAGGCTGGTGTTATTGACTGCGGCCTCATACTCCCCTCCCTCTTTCGTCCTGAACATCAGCTGTTATTGGGTTGAGGGGTAGTTAAAGCAAGAAAGTAAGCCCTAATGCGGATATCTGGTATCTCGAAGACTTGAACCTCCTGCTCCATATTAAAAAGGCCCTAGCCCCCATATCCCCCAGACCTTCAGTCCCTCTTGGATCCACTGTGGCTTCAGGAGTTACAGGGCCATCTTTTTTGTCGTTGGAGGGGAGAAGTCCGTTTACCCCTCGGGCATTATTGCCATGTTCCTTGGTGCTATGTCATGACTATGTGGTATGGCGGTGGTCGCAGGAACGTTGGTTAAAGTACTGGTAGGTCAATGCTTTCTGACCGAACTGAATGCATGCTACCTACTGGGTGGTCGACCTGTGTTTTCAGCCCATAAAAATAACGTTGGCTTGTACTCGGTAGTATCCTACCAAGAAGGGTTTCACACCGAGCCTCCAGCTCTGATACGAGGGTTGTAGTTTTGCCTGGTTCTGTCTCTGCCACACCCGTTCGTTCCACTCACCAGGCGAGGAGGTCTGCTGATTAAAACAACAGCCAGAGCATATTGAAACGACGTCACTTGGCAGGCGGACCAGGCATTTAATCCTCGAGAAATGCGGTGGCAGTGTGTTGCGAGGTCGGTAATAGTGGCTGGAATAACCGGGCCTTGCTGTGGCAAACCATGTCAATAATAATAGCTTTTTGTCCTGCTGCCACTTTGAATTCTTCCAACTCTCATCTGAAAGGGACTTGGCAACTGCTAGCATAGAAAGCTCATGACCGAAGTCGCTCCATATTTACATGCAGCTTGCTCGGAACGGACATCTTTTCCTGGTTATCAAAGGGCCGGCGAGAAGGTGCATGACACACGGACAACTCTTGCAATTGGAAAGCCTGATGGCTGGCGCCCGGCAATAATAATGCTTGACAATTCTAGGGCTATTAGTAGCATTCTCCAATTCCTCAATGGTGGACGATTTTGATGAGATGTGAAATAGTAATAATGACAGAGGCGAGGCGCGAAGCTTTCCAATGCGCGATAAAAGCCTTGCCGTTGGACTGGCCACAGCCATTTCTTTGATGCCCGTTAAATTTTCTTCTGTGAGACCTGGTTCCGTCTCGCTGCGAGTCCACTCAACGTTGGAATGGGAATGGTTATAGCGTGGGGGTCAAATATCGAAGCTGGCTGGCCGCTGTAAAGAATATCAAACCCCATTTTTTGAGTGGGATGAGGAAGAGCTGCTTGCAGTTAACCGCCAACAACGTCCAGGCGGGACTGACGTCAAATCAGACTGTGCTTGCGAACTGCGTGGTGTGGGAACTTGGATATTCTGGCAATAACGCCTCACCCCTCTCCCTCTCTTCAATGGGGGGAATTGGTCTCTGTCCCTTTAACTTTAACTAACTACCTCTGGCCGTGTCGATGCTGTTGCCCACCCGAACATTTTTCTGCGTGCAGAAATCACTCTTCCTAGCCTGGGGACGTCACTCGACGCTTGAGACCTCTGATGTCACCCTCCGTTGCAGACCTGCAGGGAGCATCGCATCACGAAATAATTCGACTATGTCAGCATTAGCTAGATCCGAGCCTCTTTTTCCGGAGGAACATCGTTGATTGCCTTTTTGCCTCGTTTCTCTCCCTGCAGGTTGGGTGACGGGGGCCCAGCACATTTCCAATCGGAGCACTTAGTGACCGCAAAAGTCAGCGTGTCGTTGTTGAACTGATCATACCATCTTCCATCATGTCCAATCGAAAGAAGGATAAACCCTATGCTGCTTTTAAGCTAGTTACCACAGGATTTTTCGTCCATTATTTTTCGGCTCAAAGGTTCGACGAACTCCATCTTCCATGACCCAATTCCCATCTGATTTTCAATTTTGATATTTTCATTCGTTTCGATTTATTCCCTTGTCTGTTCCAGATTCTTCCTGGCGATTTGTTGGTCAGCGATAATTTCAGCGGCATTGTTGTCATTCGATTGCTCAACAGGAAGCCAATTTCATACCAAAAGGGGGTTGATGCTGTGGATTGGGAGAATTAGGGCTTAGCCCTATAAGTTCATGTCTGTTCCTGAGTGAGACACTGCATAACTTTCCAGCATCCATAAGGCTAATAATCACCAATGTTTTCTTTTTCTTTCATCAATTTAATTCCCTTTTGATTTGCACTACCATTCATTCAACTGCCTATTTACTGCTCCCTATTCCATTGCAGCTGTTGACACTATTTCAATCTTCTGCCTTTTATTATATATATATATATATATATCTACCTAACTAGGGTACGTCCCCGTCAACCTTGATAGACATCTTGCTCGTTGATATGGAGAGTACTTTTCCATCCTTAACATTTTTGCTGTTGGATCCCCCGGTCTGTCAAAAAGCATATACACAAGACACAAACATCCCGCACGACAGCTGGTACGATGCGGGAAGAAGTACGAACATTATACCCGTGGAGAAGGAATAGGGATCAAAAGGATACGAAAGTTGATATCTGGCGGCTTTCCATTGTCTCCAGTTCTATTGTTATTTCTTTTCTCCCCAGAACCCCTAGACGTGGGACAGGATGTGGCTGTGTGGCTGCGATAAAGTGATGGGATGTCATGGTGCGAGGGGTACCTCCGCAAAAATTTTCCATCTCCAGATGCTTGCAGAAAATGCGGGGTTAGGTGCAGATGTTTAGCTTGGGAGTTCGTCGACAAAACACGAAAAGCGAGGCAGGAAAGGAAAAGCAAAGAACGTTGGTTGGCAGTGTGGCGTTCCACTATTTCCCCGCAATATGTGTAAAATATCTCATCCTTGTTCAAGAGCCCCAGCTCACAAGAAAATGTGACACCCCTGTTACCCCACAGATTCTTCCTTGTTTGGATGTGCAGGAGCGCAAAATCGACTCGCTCCATGCTAAATTGGTCCTTCACTTCATGGCGTTGATTAATTCGAGGGTTTCGCCGATCAGCTCTGCCGAATTAACTACGATCCACCCGATTCGATATTAAACTCCGTCCGTCGTGTTGGTTATGATGGCAGCCCTTAGCTCCTCCTGTCTGCTTTTGATGGTGGGGGTCTGGTTAAAACAAGGATTTGTTAGTGATATTTGAATTGAATGCCTTGGACGTGGAATGTTCTCACCTAAAGGGGGACCCAAGTGCCGCAATGACGAGTACACGGCGTGGATACCGAGAACTGAAATTGACCCGCACCTCAGGTGTTGGTGCTGTTCAACATTTCTATCGCAGTTGGAGCTGCGATTTTTCCTCCAGGAGATCGAAGCTAAAAGCCTGGGAGATCGTCCGTTTCCCAAATCCAGTGATCAAACACATGGATTAGTGCCGTGGCCATGTCTAGGTATATGGTCGATTTTTCCTTCGTCGAAGTAGTTCCGCAAGCGGAATATCATCCTCATCATAGAATTCAACCTCTTCATCAACCCCAAAGTCCCCGAGTCTGTCTCCTTCTGAGTCTCTCCATCCTTCCTCTCCGCTATCGGAGTTACCCCCACGTTCGGATTCACTCAAGTCAGAGTCTCCCGCCATCTCCGCATAATGGGCATACCGTTCGTGAAAAGGCCTACGTCGCTCGATTTCTGGCCCAGTCTGTCGGCGCCGGATATCCTCATCTTGTCGGGTTTTGAAAGCTTCGATTTCTTCATGCTGAGAGTGGTATTGTCGTTGATAGGTAAACGCCTCTTCTAGATTTATCTGGGGCGCTAATTTATTCATCCGATCAGGGTCTGGGGGTGGCCACGACAGCGTATTTTCTGTATATGCCTGTTAGAATTTCGACACGAGCACCCTTCAACCCTGATAGACCGAGAGACAAGAGACGAAATTCACGACTTACCTTCGAATCCATTGACTTCAAACTCCAAACCTGAGTTTTGGGGCGGAGTTGCGGCAAAAGGCCAAAACCAACTAATGACCTGCATGCGTATCTAGTCAGCAGTCGTACATATGTGTGGGATATTTTTATGTAATCATGAGAGAACAAATTGACATTAGCGCTCCCACCCATCCCGGATTTTATATTATTCCAGATCCCAATGTCGTAGGGAAATTCCTGCTTCTGGATTCGCACTCGGACGCCATCCGGGCCATCAAGATACCCCCCAAATACCCGAGCTCGTCGGATTAAGGTCCTATGCCTTTCAATTTCCCACACTTCGATAGTGGTCGTGTTTCCACCAAGACACCATAGTGTTCGTGTTAGGAGGATAGCCAGCGCAAAAAGTACCATCGTGTTGACAACGACTAATAAAAAGAGATGGACTAGCTGAACAAGGCTCGGTCCGAGATACTTTTTCCAGTTCGGTCAATGTTAGCACGCGACATCTTACCCTTTTTGGAGAGGTGATTGCGTGGGGGGGGGGGGACTCACGCTTGGCATATTCCGGCGTTTCCAAACAACAGCAACAGAAGGGTAGAGTAAGTATTCAAGGTACGCCATGGACGCAACGGCGTAGAAAAGAAACCGAATAAAGTGAGGAAACGTATGGTGAGACACACAATTCTCCGTCCATGGGCAATGATGGTCCATTTTCGGTATACATCTTCAACCCGAATGTTAGTTTAGCTCGGATAGCTCGGAAAGTGCTGTAAGAAATGATTCTATTCACGAGCATAGATTCTTACCGTTGACAGGTCTTGCAATGGTGCGCCCGGGGAGGTTTTAAAGCTTCGCATCTCCTGCACCATCGTTGCCGACCTGCTCTATTTTGCGGGTCATAATGGATCATTTGCTCCGCCTCGGCGGTATCTTGCACAACAGAAGGCTTCCAGTCATCAGGCACGCTTCCAGGATCTGTTGTACATGCTCGATAATAACATATCCAGAGGCAAACTAGCAAAATATTAAACTTGATCGACTGGTCTCTGCTGGGGGGGGAAGGCTCGATGTTTAGCAACAGGTACTGGGATGAATAAGCCAAAAACGTTATGAGTATGCTAACAGCCGGAATGGCAAGCTGCGAAATACGAAATGGAGGCATCGTACGTAGCTCGCAGTCCTGTTGGTGTCTAACATTGCTGTCGACGTCGTCGTTGAATATCTTGGTGGTTAAAAGTCACGTGGTCGTTGAATCTCCAGATTACGTAATCTACGCCACAGCACACCGGCCCCTGAACCAAAAATGGAAGCAACTTTATTTCAACCTCGTGTATCCTCAACCTCGACTCGGAGTCAAGGCAATTTTTCCATCAGTGGTACTTCAGACATATTTGCATTACCTCTAGGCACGGTAACTGGTTTTCTTTGAAATTCCCTGCGTGGTTCCATGATGTGAGGCGACGATGCCGATTACTGCTCTACCCCAATCAACAGTTAGGGCAGTGAGGTCAGCTCCTGTGCTTTCGGATTCATCCTCCGTTGTCAAGGAACTCATCGACAACGCTCTTGATGCTGGCGCAACTTCCATCTCAATTGAGGTGTCAGCGAATACCCTTGATATAATTCAAGTTAAGGATAATGGATTTGGTATCCATCCTGATGACCGTCCATTGGTTTGCAAACGCAGCTACACCAGTAAGCTCCAGACCATCGAGGATCTGAAAGATATTGGAGGGAAAAGTCTTGGCTTTCGTGGTGAAGCACTTGCCAGTGCAGCTGAAATGTGTGGTGGTCTTGCAGTAACAACAAGGGTTGCGGGAGAAGTGGTTGGGGAAGTCTTGAAGTATGACCGTCAAGGATTACTTCTTAGGTATGATTCCCATTGAGTTGAAAACTGTTTTGTAAATATCTAGCAATGTTTTTGACTAAGCTTGTAGCCACACGAAAGCTTCTCATCCGATAGGAACAACCGTTCGGGTACACGAGTTTCTGAAGTTTGTACCCGTTCGCAAACAAACGGCTTTAAAGTGCGTGCCGAAAACAATTAATAGGATGAAGAAAATGTTAAACGCATATGCCCTTTCTCGACCAGAAATTCGGCTCTCGTTCAAGGTCTTGAAGGGCAAAAACGAGTCTACATGGGTGTACCCCGCCAAGAGAAACGCCACAATTTCTGATGCTATGCTCACAGTCGTCGGGCCCGAGGTGACATTCCAGTGCGCAACGACAACATGGCCACCAGTTGAAGGTTGTGAGCCCGTAGATGGGAATGAAAACGATTCGACCCAGTTTCGCCTTATCGCCACACTACCAAGAGCCGATTCCGGTGAGTGGGACTTTTGCTTGTAATTTACATAGAAACAACTAACTCCTTAGATCTTTCAAAAACCTGCCACACCGGTCAGTATGTTTCCATTGATAAAAGGCCTATGTCGACATCCCATGGGGTTGCAAAACAGCTCGTCAAGCTGTTCAAGTCCTACACGCGTTCTGCTCCTGGACCGGACTCCAGTCGCTCTGTTGTGGACCCGTTCATTTTTTTAGACATCCAATGCCCCACCGGCAGTTACGATGCAAACGTAGAGCTTTCAAAGGATAATGTCATCTTTGAAGATTCCAAAACAGTCCTGTCACTAGCAGAGGATATGTTCAAAAACGTATACGGCGAGCTTAGGCAAACTGATGCACTTCCGATCGGGGACCAGTTGGAATCTCCATCAGCACCCTTTCGATCGAAGCGAGATTCAAATGGCGCGCAACCTACCAGATCCAATATGGCTGGGGCCAAGGGCGAGAGATGTCTGCAATTTAGCCCTGACGAAGATCCTGTCGAGATATTTTCTCCATCTGAACTTAAAGACTACCCGTTTACTACCCCATCTCATCGGGACGCTGACAATGCATCATCCGTCAACCTCTCCGTTAACACTTTAATACACTCGCGGCAGAGGGGAACGATCAGTCACCACGAAGGTAGGGCGATGACGAACCCATGGCAGCTAGCTAAAAGTCAATGCATAACCCCACAAAAGGAAAACCTGTCATCCAGTGAAACCAATCCTCAGCTTCTTACCCCAGGCCGCGAGAATGAGTACCGCCAACTTGATAACATATCCCTACAGAACGAGAGGCAATATGCGTTCGAAGTTGGAAAACAACCTTATCCCAGCCCATTTTCAACGCAGTTGCCCGATACCCAATCACCCATGTCACGAAACCCCCCACGATCAGTCAGAAAACCATGGAGCAGTGGATCATCCCAAAAGAATCAAAGTTCATACCACCAAGTACCAGAACAGAACAACAGAGAGCAACCCGGGAGAGGTAACCTAGATGAATGGATAAATAGCTTGCGGGGCTCTCATGCTCACCCTTTAGGCGACGAGCTTTACATCAATACCACACAAGAAGACCAGGACGAACTAGCGGAGATCGCTGTCGCCGAACGGTTTGGTAGAGAACCTTGTAGGTTTGGGTCAACTCCGCCCCCAGAGGCTTCTCCAAGCAGACCGCCAACGGGGCGATTAAATGTCCGACCCACCGAAACGGAGGATTTCCCGACGAACGTGTTCAATGGCTGCGAAGGGGATAGCGGCATATTCGATAGTGATCATCTCAACCAGGGAACACATGGACTAACGGAGGATATGCTTATGAGCCCTGATTTAGATACGGAGCTGGCAGAGGCGATGAATTTTGAACACCGGAAGAAGGCGGCCAAGCAACTTCAGAAGCAGGTATTGCTGCGAGAATTTGAATACGAGACCGGTTTCTCGAAAGATGGAGTAAGGCAGATCCAAACGCCGCTGATATTTCCATACCAAAATCGAAATACCCGTGAAGAAATCGAGCTATCAGCTCGGTCTCAGGGGCCTCATACCCACACCCAAGAACAGTCGATGTCGGCCCCCCAACTAAAAGTAAGGGACTCGAGAGCGTATCTTGTAAGGCAAAATAACAGTGCCAATCCCAGCGGACCGAGAACCAGAAGGGTGTTGACCGACCACCTTCCTTTGGAGAGCATTCCAGATGCAGCTCTTCACGCACTGGCCCTGACTTGGCATGAAGGGGTCGACAAGGTACCAGCCCTTATCAATGGTCTGTCTGAGATTGACGACTATCTTCAAACCGGAATCATTCTTCGATCCCCCTCTCTCAACGAGAGGCAGACGGCCGAAACTCTTAATATCTGGACGTCTCGGCTCTTGGCCCTCATCCGCGAAAAGTATCGATCTCAAAATTCGGAAATAGGCCCTACCGTTCAACTAAATCTGGATGCAATGTTAGCGTCACATGTCACTGCAATCTGATGGATGAAAGGCTGCCGTGTTTTGCCGTGCCCCTATTGTTCAATTACCTACTAATCCTTGTTGTCGGATCGTACTCTGCTTGAATGTAGGTTTATAAGATGTATGATACCCCGAATGTATAGTACTTATAGACGAGATACGCACTAATGTTTATCTATGCCTTTTTCTTTCTTTCTATTCCCTTATTCCACATTTTTTCCAATTGCGTTCATGAAATTCCACAGTTCAATTCTTTTTAACTGCTGATCTTCTGACACTTGGGCGCCTGCAGCCCACTAGTTACTATGCCCAATATGGACTAGTCTGAAAATTATCGAGCCTCGGTATTTAAATGTCAAAATCGATGACGTACCAAACAAGATCTCCCTCCAACAACAACCGCGGCGATAGCTCCGTGTTTGCAAGCAAACGGCAAAAGAGGAGATCGCTCTCAAGGTCGATATGGTTATCGCAATAGCTTTTATATTGCATGATTATTTCTTGCCCTTTCGGCATTTGCGTCAACCTGCATCTCTGCCGCGCGGGGATGTTTCCCCTCCTTGCGTGCACAAAACTACCCCACCACGGGGCTTGATCGATATAAGAATAGTTCCGGATGAACTGCCCGCCACGTCCAGTTACCAAACGAGACTGAAACCCGAATTCATGAACGAATGGAGAAACTTCGAAGAATTGATTGTTCCAGGACCTCCAGATCCTTGTGAAAGCGCTTAATAACATTTTAAACGTTTGAATTTGATTCTCGCCCTGGAGCCCTTACAGCAGTTCCCAAGATTATGTCCCGCCCTCTGGGGAAGTCCCAGTACGGATTAGTCTGTCTTAGCATTCCGGTTAGGTCCTCACCATGAATAAATAGATTTCGCCCGACAACTTTGATGAATTTATATTACATATCGAGGCCTGGAATATGCTGAAAATATGGCCCCTTTCATTCCTTTGCTCCGACCTCGGGTCGGCCCGGATTGGCCTGAAGATTAGGCCGAACCATGGAAACCTTTGGTTAGCGACCCTCTATGTTTTCTTAAATTAACCTCACGCCGTGGGAGAAGAGGGCCGAGATACGCTTGTGATTCTTGAAGCGTCCTACATAATAGGATCAAGGCACCCCAGTCCACAATTCCTATAAGAACTGTCACTCAACCTCCCTAGACCTTATACCAAATCGAAACTAAACCGCAAACATACTCCCTCCCTCCCTCCCTGAATCCCTCGTCAAAACTCAATCCCCGCGGCAATCATGACAGTCACCCAGATTGCACCTACAGGCGAACCAGTCAAGCAAACCTGGAAACAGCCCTCCCACCCAGAATCTATCGCCATCCGCTCATCCCCGGCCCTTGCATCCAACTCCGATTCCACCAGCCCCTCATTCAACCTTACCGCCGTTGCCGCCAAAGATACCCCCGCCAACACCCTCCTGGCCAAAAACACCTCCACCACCCTCGCCACAGCCAAGGACTACTCCACCGTCCAGATCTCGCGCTCAGAGCATATCCGCCTAAACTCTGATCTGCTATACTGCAACCACTCCTGCGACCCCAATGTCCGTTTCGTGACGTCAACGCTTGCCTCGCCCGAGGCGGGTTTGGAAAAGCCAGTTTTTGGCGCCATTGAAGTGTGGAGTACTAGGGATATACCAGCTGGCGAGGAGTTGCGGTTCTTCTACCCCAGTACTGAGTGGGAGATGGCTCAGCCATTCCAATGCTCGTGTGGTGCGGAGAAGTGTCTAGGGGTTGTGGACGGGGCGAAGAAAGTAGATACGGAGGTTTTGAGGAGGTATTGGCTCAGTGCGCATATTGAGTCTCTAGTTAATGAACGGGAGGGGGTGAATTGATTTTTCTTTTTTTCCCCTGAGGACCCGTCGTGTGGTCATGTTATGACCTGCAGGCGGAAAAGATATACGAGCAAAAAAGGTAGACTATATGGGAACGGAGTATTTACAGAGTGCTGTGGGCATTTCTTTTCATTGAAAATGTTGATGCATTAGATATATCTTAAGTAGATAGATAGTATTTAGGATACAAGCCGCATATATATAGACAGCATTTTACATCCCGCTTTACATCCCCCCTTCCATTTTGTGCACTCTTTGACGTCGCGATGTTTAAGATGGAATTATGTAAACCCGCTCATCCCTGTGTGAATACATTATGAATGGAGAGGCCGTGGGATAAATATGTCCTCAAGGATGGGGATAAACAGAAAAGGCAGCTCACAGATCTCTAAAATAGACGCTCGAGTAAAAGGATCAAAGCACAGTCTCTGCGTAGTTGGATCACTGCGAACATTTATAACCTCTAAAGAGTAGAAGACGACGCATGCCAGGCCAACAAATATTCCCATGGATTTCATTCACCCGTGCTCTCTTACTTCCCAACACACAAAAATTGAAATTGGAAAATGGACAAATGAAAAGTACCTACTAAAGGAGAAAACAAAAAGAAAGGAGAAAACAAAAGCATATCCCCGCCATGCCTACCCCCGCCCCCCTCTTTCCAACCCCTTTCGCCATCTTCATCCCTTCAAAGACACTTAGACTTGTTTGGACCGGGGCATGGTTTATTAAATGGGGGATCATTCTTGTCCGCAAAGACCTTATAGCTCTTAATAACCCTAGCCCCCTTTGGATTCCACTTCCTATCTGTATCCGTGACCTGCCCGGAGACCGAACGCTTGCAGTTCTTGCCACGGTAAAAGACGACTTTCTCGATATCCTCGTGCCAGTCCGTATCGGGTTTGAAGGATACCTTGTCGGTTTGGTATTTGGCATAGGATCCTTTGAGGTTATGGCATTGCTTGACGGAACTGGTACCGTGCGCTTTTAGAAATTCGCCCTTGGTGTTTTTGAAGGTGATGGCCCAGGCATCGGCGGTGGAGGCGATGGCTAGGAGAAGGGCGATAACGGTGATGAAGAGCTTCATTTTTCGTTATTGAGGCGCCGATTTTTTTTATTTTTTATTTTATTTCTGCGAGGGTATATGTTAGAATCGGGAAATGAGAAGCACAGGAAGAAGGGCGCCCACCTCGATTTGAGGAATTCCTTTATGTTCTGCCCTTGGAACAGAATTTGAGCAAGCAAATGAATCACCCATATATGGATGGGCTGGTGATATGCATAAAAAAAGGTTCAAATGGATAGAATGATGGAAAGATATTGTCTGAATTTCCACAAAAGATGGCAACTCTAATGAAAACAATGGCAGATTATATACTATTTTTGGGCGCATAATAGGAGATTCATGATAGCATCCTATTCCCCGTGTCTCCAAGCGTCGTATCGTAGATTCTCAGTAATACGTGAGGGATAAACATTGATACTCTCACTGCCTCTCTAGACACGGGGTGAGTCTCGACAGAATACGTGAAGATCGGTATGCGCTTTATCCTTTTGAAGTAAGAAAATGCAACATCAGGAATGATCGTAGACTCACCGCCTCATCTCTAGTGGGGCAGAAGTTGAGCATGGGAACGTGAACGAAGAATAAAAGGAAAATAAGGTAATATCATATGTCCTGAATGCAAAGGCAATGCAGTTGCATGATCATCATCGTGTTGAGTTAAGCAACGCCTCAATATCTCCATAGCCTCGTTCTGCGGAAAAGCGATTGTTTCAAAACATGCAGGATTCTACTTCCCCACACGTTCGTCCTCCTGGAGGATACTATTTTCAGAGCCCAGTCCCCAACTAATTCACGAGATGAGAACATGCCGGAGTGGCTTGGAGGCAGCTTGGGACTTGGTAGCAAAACGCTAGCAATTTCAAAACTTCGGGATAAAAAGGCTCCATTCGATTGAACTGTCAGAGTACTTCCGGCTGTCAAAAAGCAGCCAAGTAGACAAGATGTTATGCCAATAGCCATTAGGAGATAGATATATCCGTAACGGGCTTCGTTCTGACGGCCATCGAAATCGGGGAATCGGGCCGCCTCAAATAGAAACCCGGGACTGATAGGCCTAGTATCGTGTTCAATGTCAGTTTTAAATCGAATTTATTCTTTCGTCTCAATATGCCCCTTTCTAGGCTACTAGTATCGTTGGTAAACTGTTCGCCGGTGAGAAGAGGAAGTGGGCTTAGTCTGTTGAAATTGATAAGAAGTTCTGCCCTAGACCTATGTCATTTATCTCGAGGGCAAAGAAGGCCTTTTCACGAATCGCAGACAGCGGTGTTTATATAAACGAGTATTTTTTCATATCACCCGGATAAAGGGTGAAGTTAAAGTTAAAGTTGTTGATATTCGGAGTGGCGAAGGGTGAAATCGGATGACATCATCGCCCGAGATCGCAAACATCAACATCAACATCAACCCCTCGATCGACAAAGAAAACATCCCACCAATTCAGCTTCCCACGGCTCCAACACGCCTAACTACCACCAAAACTAGATGTCCTACTCCCTCCGCATTTTCTGCCCACCATGACACCCACACCAATCCCCATAACCATTATCACCGGTTTCCTCGGCTCAGGCAAAACCACCATCCTCCTCAACCTCATTCCCCAACTCCCCCCAGACTACCGGCTAGCCCTTCTAAAGAACGAATTCGGCGACCTAGCTATCGACTCCCAACTCGCAGCCGCGAACTCCATTTCTGGCGTCCGCGAGCTCCTCAATGGCTGCATCTGCTGCAACCTCGTCGGACAACTCAGCGACGCCCTCCTGCAGTTGCGCGATGAGGTAAAGCCAGACCGCATCGTCATTGAGACAAGCGGGAGCGCGTTCCCCGCCACCTTGGCGATGGAGGTAAATCGACTGGCGCATGAGCACAAGGGGGCGTTTGTGCTGGATGGGGTGATTAGTGTGATCGATGTGGAGAATTGGGAGGGGTACGAGGATACATCATACACGGCGAAGCTGCAGGCGAAATATACGGATTTGATTATTTTTAATAAGTGGGAGGGTGTCCCTGAGCAGCGGTTTGATGTCTGTCTGGACCGCGTGGCAGATTTGGAGTTGGATACGGCGTGGGTGAAATCTGCGAAGGGGATGGTGGATAAGGATGTGTTGTTGGGGATTGATGGGGCGTTGTTGGCCAAGGAGATGGCTGATCACGGGCACGCGTCGTTGGATCTTGTCCTATTGAATGGGAAGGAAGGGGGCGAGGAGGCGAAGGAGGCATACATTCAGGAACATGGCCATGGGCATGGGCATCCGTCGGAGGACGACCATCAAGCGGAAGTTGAAGTGCTGTCTGTGTCACTGACGAGTCCAGATTTATCTGATACGATCAATGTGGAGACGTTCACCACGCTTCTACTATCTGCGCCAAAAGATGAGGTTTACAGAATAAAGGGCATCATTAGCTTCCGTGCGGATTCACCTCCCGAGGATTCATCGGGGGGGAAAGCCCCGGCTCCTGTTCCTACCTCACCCCCGGCGCCTGCACAAGAATCGCAAACAGCCACCAATGGCGAGACCCCCACCGCCGAAGCCTCAACAAACGGCATAAAAACCCAAAACTACATCCTCAACTGGGCATTTGGGCGGTGGACATACACCCCCTCACCCCCATCAGCAGACAGCCAACGGGGTGGAGCAGATGCATCCCCTCCTGATTCTGTTAGCGTTGCGCGTATGACGTTTATCCTTGCTAGAGGCGAGTCACATAAATGGACGCGAAAACTGGAAACTGGGGGATTATTGGAGGTGGCTGGAGAGACGGAGGAGGATAGGACAGGGGTTATAAATGTTGAGAGGATTGGGTGATTATTATTATTATTATTATTATTTGGATACTTTTGGACTATTTGTGTCGAATTTTGATGGTATTTGTACCTATACGCATGTTGAAAGGCTTTAAGGGGCTGCTGCTGTTACGAATTGATTCATGAAATTGATGATGTCGGTGGTATAGACAAAATGGGAAGCGAAGAAGCTGGGCATTTTGAATTGAGAGCAATATGGATAGTTAACCTAGAAAGCCGTTCACGGGTCGTAGCGTCCTCTAGTAGTTTTCTTTGTAATACAATTTTTTAAGGTTATACTAATAGAAAGACTAATACAACCTGACCATTACTTTGCCGAACTACATCTTAAGGGGGTTTAAAAGCCTATTTAGTGTAGATAAGCCCTATAGGGGCGTGCTTTGTTTGCTATCATTGAGTAAAATATACAGACTCCCAAGTCATTTGACTTGATTTTTGTGAAACTGTAGTCTTATCCACATCCTTCTCCAAGTATGAAAGCAAATCATCCCTCAAGGCCTGACAGCAAGCTCTTTCAGACCCCAGGTCATCATCCTTGATGATTTTAGTCACTAGAACCTCAGAGACCCTCCGGCTCTTTCTAATTGCATTTACCAGGTTCCTCACAGTATCATTCATTCCTACATCTTTCAACCGACGTTTCTTATGATCTTGTTCAGGGGCGGCAAGATCAGAGTCATAAACATAGAACTATAATTGGTTAGGTCTCATTTAAATGTAGTACAGAGTATAAACTATAAAAACAAGACAAGCACTAACCTTTCCATCATGGAATTTAACTAGGATGGCATACCAGATACCTCCCCCGGCTCCATCAATAGCCTTCCCAACCTCCATCTCTTCAGGTGTAGCATTTTGGTTCTTCAGCTCAAAGAAATGTGTACTTCTCTCCCAAATCAGGCTGGAGAAGCAGTAGCATAACCAATAGTTGATTCTGGAGCCTAGCTTAGGCAGCGTGGGGGCCTGGGAAGTGGTTCCCAAATCATATAGAGGATCGATAGCGGAATCCTCTTTAGAGGGTCTGGTTTTCTCTAACCAGGCTTTCTTCTTCGTGGCGTTCATATATGCGATGCGGACAGAAGCGATATTAAATGAGGAGGCATGGACGGAGTCAAGTGCTTGAAATAGCTGAGAACATTGTTCAAGGAACTTCATCGTTGTCTCCTGATCAGAAGGTCCAGGCAGCTCTAGAGCCTCCAATTGTTGACGCGCGGAGTCAAGAGGGAGAATTTTTGTAGATTATGGCTCTGCAGCCATGGCACCACTTGAGTCCATGGTTGTGCTGAAGGGACGGGGATGCAGGCGTTTGACTGTCAAAAACCCACTAATAGCCAGAAATCCCGGATTGCATAAAGGATACAGGAAAATTGCATTCAAGGATCATGGAATAGGCATGTAAAATTAAATGAAACTGGATATGGAACCCACCATGCAGTGCATTAGGCTTGGTGAGAGAAGTCTAGGGGAGAGCAGGAGACGCGACAGCAACACAAATGAACGCGCTGGACAGGATAATCTTATAATCCGGTAAGGTAACTTGGTGAACTATTCCCTCGCTGGCTCATCAAAACATAACTTACCAATTAAGTCTAGCCCTAGATGCAAACATCCTGCCCCTTAGTAGCGTTTCTGGGACGGTTTGCTTCGTAAAGTTCACACCACCCGCAACGTAAGGAAACAAGAATTTGGACAGTCATGAAGGAATCGGTCCGTCAATTTAGAAGTTATCAACGGAAGTTTTTGTCTTCTTTTGGGCATTCGGTCTTAGCTGTTTGGTCCCGGGTTTATGGAAGTGGCCGAAAGTGGCCGAAAGTGACCGAACGGTATGATATCCGAATATCGGTTTCGGCCCGAATATTGTCGCCATAAAGGAAGAATCAAGATGCCTTTGAATTCCAATTTTCATACCGGATATTCATGCCACTTTCCTCTTGTACTCTTTTGATCCCACTCTAGACTTGCTGCACCTGTCCTCATTGTATATCCGAAATGGACCCCCAACACAAAAACGATAGTGACGAGGTACATCGCCAAGAGGAAAAAGGTATACAACCAGGCCCAGAAAATACACCACAGCCCCGGAAATCCTGGCGTTTCTGGGCCATTATCATCTCCCTATCCCTCACCGGTCTATGCTCGGCACTCGAAGGAACCATCATAACCAGCGCCTTGCCAACCATCACGGAAACCCTAGGCGGCGGGAACGCATATATCTGGGTCCCCAATGCTTACTTCCTCGCTTCCATCGCGACTCTACCTCTATTCGCCCAAGCAAGCAATATTTTCGGCCGTCGATGGCTGATCCTCATTTCTGTGGCGTTGTTCGTGCTGGGTAGCGGCCTCTGTGGTGGTACGTCGTCGATGGGGATGTTGATTGCTGGGAGAACTGTGTAGGTGGTCTTGTTGTTATAGTAGTAGAAAGGGGCTAATAGCTTTCAGACAGGGGCTTGGTGGCGGAGGGATCGCGTTGATGATAAACATCATCGTGACTGATATTGTATCCCTGCGCGAGCGCGGGAAATATATGGCGTTGATCCAGATGGCCGGGACTATTGGCGCTGCAGTTGGCCCGTTCATCGGAGGTGTGATTACGAGCCAATCGTCATGGCGGTGGGTGTTTTATATCAACCTGCCAATTGGCGGAAGTGAGTACCGATCCCTGTGTCGCAAAATAGATAAGAACGTAAGCTAATCATTTGACAGCTGCATTTGTTGCTCTCTTCCTCTTCCTCCGCTTAAATTATGATCGAGAACAAAGCTGGAAGGAGCGTGTTACCCGGATCGATGTGTTTGGTAATGCTGTCTTTATTGCGGCAATTATCGCGGTCCTCATTGCCTTGACGTGGGGAGGCACTATCTATAACTGGGAGACGTACAATGTCATTGTCCCGCTCGTCCTCGGGTTTGCGGGTCTCGGGTTATTCCTGGTCGTTGAGTGGACGTTGGTCAAAGAACCGTCGTTCCCACGCGGAATTGTATCGAATATAACTTCTGCCGTGGCCTTGATACTGACTTTCATACATACTCTATGCACGTACTGTGCATTTTACTTTCTGCCCCTATACTTTCAGGCCGTTCGTCGTTTATCCGTCATGGAATCTGGTAAGACGGACCCTTCTTCAGAAAAGGTCTTATCACTAACGTGATCCGGGGTAGGTATTGACACCATCCCAATTTTCGCCGGTACCCTACCGTTCGCTATAGTTGGCGGTATCCTGCTTTCAAAAATCGGCCGTTACAAACCCCTCCACCTGATTGGATGGGTGTTCGTGATTATTTCCTTCGGTTTATTCAGTCTCCTCGGTCCGGACTCTAGCACCGCCGCATGGGCATGTTACCAGCTTCTTTGCGCCATTGGTGTAGGCCTGCTCGCATCGATTCTCCTCCCGGCCGTACAGGCGCCGCTAGACGAGAGCCTTGCCGCCACCGCCACTGGTGTGTGGAGCTTTTTTCGGGGCTTTGGAAGCGTCTGGGGTGTTACCATTCCAAGTGCCATTTTTAACAACCAGTGCCGACAGAACGCTGTTAGAACGATCACAGATCCGAAAATTGCGCAGATGCTGACTGGCGGAAAAGGATATCAGTATGCCACCAAGGCATTTTTGGATAGCATTGAGAATCCAACTTCGAGGGCGCAGGTCGTGGATGTGTTCCATAAGGTCGGTCGGTGTGCAGTTGGAACCACCTTTGAAGAGATTCGCTAATGTTCGCTAATAGTCTCTACGAATTGTTTGGTACATTGGGACCGCATTCGCGGGTCTAGGCTTCCTCCTAACCTTCCTTGAGAAGGAGATTGAGTTACGCCGTAGGGTCGATACCAAATTTGGTATAGAGGACGAGGAGGACAGCAAAGGATCTAGCGGCCCGGTGGAGCCCGAGAGAAATGTGTAACCATCGTCAAATCGGGTGATAGCATCGGCCTTTATAATGACAATGGGGCTGGATTCCGGGCTAGAACACCAGCACCGGTATCACAAAGTGTGAATCTCGTTGATTAAAATCGGCGGACAGTGTAACAAGCAAAATAATTCCGATAGTACTGCTGCATACTGCACCACATAAATATTGCTTTGAATACAAACCCAACAACGGTATGAACATGATCAGATATAAGCATAGTTCGTTGAGGGTTTCCTCGCCACGAGCATCTACCCCGGCTTCTCACCGCAGCTCCTCATGCATCCTCTGAGGCGGTAGAGTAACCGCTCACATAGTTGGATTGCAAAGCTTAGCTGAACGTCATGACACAAACCTAGGTCGAATCCATCAATCGAGAGCGTAGGCATTAAGTAGTCGACTTGCCCCAAGGTTTGCCCAGTAGCCCGAATTTCACGCAAGGCATCAATTGTGCGGGTGTAGATAACGTTAAAACGGGCATAACAACTCAAGACTATGAGAGCAGTTGACCGGTCAAAAGTGGAATGCATTGGGCCGGTACCGATATCCTGACCCTCTGTGGATAACCGGCCTTGGATGCTCGTTATGTTACCAACCAAGTTCTTGAGCTGGGCTGTCATGGAGAGGAGTTGTCCAATTTTGAGATCAGGGAGACGGAAAGATGGTGCGAGGCTGGTAGTGGCGCTTGCTGGTGACGGTGGCGATTTTCGCGTAGGATTTTGTGGAGTGTCGGAAGAAGCATCCGCATATAATGGGTGATTATAGAGTGAAACATTTAGCTCACAAAGCTCGGTAAGGTAATTGGTATAGGGCCTTGTTGGGTTCCCTAATTGAACATTTTCCGGATGCTCGACCAGAGGACGGTCGTTTGGGTGATTTTCAGCAGCCAGCACGCTCGTAGCCATCGTTGGATCCAAGCTAGTGACTACTGGGTGCACTTCCGAACAGCCAGGACCATTGCTAGAGGTAAATATGTCACTCAAGGCAGGTCCGGTGAAACTACCATCAATAAGTACCCATATAATGCGGTCTTACAAAGCGAGTGGTAGCTTCACATACTAACTCATAAAGTCAAAACTCTCCATATCTGCAGCGTCCAACAGGGGAGAGGCCAAGTCAGTTGGTCCCGTCGTCATGGGGGTTGAGGGAGCTAGGGTCCTCGGAGATTCGTCTCCTGACGCACGCCCGACGGGTATCAATGTTGTAGTCACACTGCCCTCAACCAGCGTCGGATGGTTTGTGTAATCATAGCCTTGATGACCGTCGTTCGTGCGGCGCCGACGTGGCGGTCGACCCATTGGGCGGGCGGCTGGAATTGTGCATAATGCTCCGGCCCGAGCGCATCTGTGACATTGCTGCAAAGCATCATCCCTGATGCATCTGAGCTTCTGGCCTCTGCAGCGTTCGCAGGCGGGCCTGGGTCTGGTGGTTTTGACCATGCCGGTCCTGTTGGGGAGAGGCATTACGGTTCGTGCCGTTCGGATTGGCACGTGCGGTAATGGCAAATGTTTGAAGAATTCAGCGCATTTCTTCAACCCTGGTACAGCTGGTTTATTAAAGTTGTGATACACGAATGTCTGGAGTCGGAGCATTGGGCGGATTGTTTGGATGAAGTCGAAATAAGGGGCTAAACCTTTTAGTCAGCAACCAGTGTTTGCAGTGTTTGCAGCTTCCCCAGACATCGCGATTGCAGATGAACTTTGCACATTCTACTCCGTACGTTGCGGCGAACTTCGCATTGCTCATTCATTGTCCATGTTGTTAATGCGGACGAGGTCTTTAAAGGCCTAAACCGCGGGTGCTATGCGAAAATACCACCCTGCCCTCTCTGAATTAGCCCGTCCTTGCCCAGCAGAATTCCACCACCTCTCAATGAAACCACCCCCAACGATCGAAATCAAGCCCCATTTCCAGAGTGTATGAACAGTGGCCACGCAAATGACATACATCGCCTTACATTGTGAAAGGCGCCTAGATCTCCATGCTACTCCATTGCGAGAGTACATAGATCTTCTTCTGGCTGAGGTCAACAGTCCGTCCAAACACTTGCCCGCGCATGGAACTCGGAATATCAAATTGTTACTGAGCTCCTCTGGTATTGAAAACGAAGTTCCCTCCTGATTTAGGCGTAAATCTTACCATCCCAATGGAAACTCAAGCTTCCGGCCCAGTTAAGTTTTCCGCCACTGCTTGCCAAAGTACGTGGCATCAGTCCTACGCCATTGATATCAGTGCACCATATCCATTCAGGCCTTTATCTCTATATCCCCATGAGATGCATCATGCTTAGAGCATAACCCTTCCAAGGATCGGTCGGTGTACTTGCATGAATATGTCAGTCATATGCGTCGTGTTGTTGCATACTAGTACGCACAGGAGGAGCGCGAGAAGCAGGATACGAATACCAAGAGCTATATAGGTCATTGAGAAACTGGGCGAATAATGCTTTGAAAGAATACTAGTATATGTGCTGGATAACGGATTAGCGCGCCCTCTCTGCAGCGGCTTTCTATACTGATCATTGATATGAGGCGCACCGAAACACCTGGCTTCCGTGGATCTATCTAGGAGTTTATAGTGGCTCCATCCGAATGACTAGTTATGGTTAATATAATCTCTGAAACTCCATACTGTAGTTTGTTTATCAGCAAACTGCACACTCAAAATATCATAAAATTATAAACATCTTCCTTGCGCTGCGTTTTTTTAGACAAATTTGATATCGTGAACTGTCTTCCGCGGATGTTTGCACAGTTTGCACCAAGCACCCGCAATAAAATCTCCCTCTCCTGAAGAACTTGGCGCCGAATTCTTTATTAACCATCCTTGTTTCGAGACTTGATTGAGAACTGGAATAGGGATTACCCGGGATAACACGACCATACTCTCTATAGCCAGCCCCGTCATCAGCTAGAGTGGTTATAAACATCGGATCGTGCTTCAACAACCCCATATTCCTTGTGTTTCTCTACATTTTGTTTTACAGACGATTCAGATATTATATAAATACTTGGATTTACAGTAAAAGAAAAGAAAGAAGAAACAAAAAGAGATTTCCTTCAAAATATCTTATTTATCTCCCTTATTCCCTGCCTAATAATTACGATATCTAATTATCTCCCCCGTTCATTCATTCATCCATCCATTCATTTACTTTTTCCTCCCTCAACACAAAACAATGCCTCATTACATCCGCTTCCTCAAACCACCCAAAATCCTCCCATCATCATCCAAACCCCCCGCCTCCACCGTGGAATCCCTAATCACCATAACCACAGACCTAGGCGACTCCTTCCTAGCCGAAGACGCCAACCTCCTCGCATCCCTCACCCTCACAAACACCACCACCAACCAAACAACCACCCTCAACTCCCCATTCCCCTGGCGCGCGGGTATTCGGCAACTAAAAATTACCATGGGGCCCTACCGCAACATCCCTGTTGCTGCATACTGTGTTAGACTGTGTGTTCGCGATGCAGCGACGACTGATGGTGATGGGCTTATGGATAGGTTGGGGCCGTCCGGGGCGCCGGGGATTGTGGCTGCGTGGAGTGGGGAGTTTGGGGCGGGAAGGGATGCGGGGGGTCGGGTGAAGGTGCAGGTGCAGGCGGAGAAGTTGGTTGAGAGGCGGTTTGAGATGGGGGTTGGGCCGGAGTTGAGTTCGTGGGAGGAGACGGGGAATAGTATTGCGAGGCATATATGGTATGATTTAGTTCCTTTTTCTTTCTTCCCTTCTTTTTTGGACACTTTTGCTCGCGCCTCTCTCTGGTTCTCTCTTAAGGTTCTGGCTGGCTGGCTGGCTGGTAACTTGTAAGTGAGCAGGCTACGGCAAGGATTGGTATTGTTGGCTGGCTGGATGGATTTTCTACGGCATTGTTGTTCGATAGATCACGAATGCAAAGAAAGAAAGAAAGAAAGAAAGAAAGAAAGAAAGAAAGAAAGAAAGAAAGAAAATAGTAATAACAAGATAATACAGGGACGCGGCGCTGGGATCCGTAATGGAGATCCAAAACGCATACATGGGTCTGTCGGGGTCGATCCCCTCGCTACAACGGCTCTTTTCTGAGAGTCAAAATACCGGCCGTAGAGGTCTTCGTGTGCTGGAGCTGGGAGCTGGGTGCGGGATCGTCGGAATCGCAATGGCCCAGATAGTACCCCGGTGCTCCGTGTTGCTCACCGACCTCGAAGAGGTGCGGGATATCATCAGTCGCAATCTGACATGTGCCACACTCGCCGACTCGTCCAGTGCGCGGTTCCAGGTGCTCGACTGGGAAGATGAGGAATTGGCAGAGGACATCACGAGCCATGGCTATGACCTGATCACTGTGTCGGACTGCACGTATAATTCAGATAGCCTTCCAACACTCGTTCGCATGCTAGGGATGCTTGTGGGGGTGTCGCCTATGACGGTGGTGCTGGTCGCGCTGAAAAGGAGGCATGAGAGTGAAGAAGTATTTTTTAAGTTTATGGGGAGCGCGGGGTTTGAGATTGATAGCCACAACATTGCGTGGCTGCCCAGTGTGGATTCAGAAGAGGGCTCCGTTGAGATTGAGCTCTATGCGTTCCGAAAAGTTGATCCAATGCGAGGGGTAACGGTAGCCACTTTGACAACTTAATTTAAAGGAGTGATTTTTTTTTGGCTCCAGCCAACCCCTCCGGATCGGTGGCTGTGCGGGCTGCTCTGCTCCACGCACGCCCAAGCGAATACATAATGGCATTGGTGAGATTACGCCATGAGCACAAGAATGGAATCAAATAAATAACCTGGTGGCTGACTGCTTTCCGGGCCAGAAAATCCCTCATATATCAGAAAAATGCTCAGGGCTGCACCCCCTTGCTTGGACTGGACTGGATTGATAGATGGAGCCACGATTGATTGACGGATGGATCGATGGATGCGATTGCAGGGAGCCCGAAACAACACAGCAGCGGCCCAGAGATAACAGGATCACTGATGATCAGACCCCTTGCTTAAAAATAAATTTGGAGTTGCAGTTTTGCGGGCTCACCGCTCCGTTCGCCAAAGTTTTTGTAACAGCATGCCTGCGTTGCTTACATAAACCACCAGCTAGAATAGAACGCGAGCAACAAGCCGGAATTCGGGCTGGCTGGGCTGTGGAGAAGACTGTTCTCGGGCATGGGTTTCTGCAGCACGAAGAGAGAGGACCAATTTTTCAGCAGCCCTCGAGCAGGCGAATGGGAGGCGACAGACAGCGCGTTCCCCGATCTGTTCTGCCCGGGTAGAAGTACTGGCTGGGACTTGGAAGGACAAGAACAGCAAAAAGGTGATACGAGACGCATTGCTGCTGGCCTGCTCCTGTTGATCCTCGGTTCGCTGGCTGCACAGCTGCAAGGCGGATGCAAGTGATGGGATAACGCTATGACTCTTTACGTCGTGACCTGGTATTAATAAACTTTCTTTTTGCTGTGAGGAATGAAGATGGCAATTCTCAGAACTGCGCTATATGGATTGACGCCGGCACGCATCTGGGCATTTGGAAATTGGGAGTGATTGTGAGTGATATTGTGAGAGAGGGGTATTTTGTCTCGTTGAGCCGGATCGTGGTGGGAAGACAGTGCCACGTCAATGCGATCCAGAAAAATACCCACAATGCAGTCATCATTCAGTGAGTCAGGGGAGACCACCATGCCCGTAGAATAAAATATCCCAGCGGCGAGATAGGGAGACCAGCTCCGAAGCTGGTTTTCTAGCCTTGGGTTAGCTGACTGGGGGTGCGGAAAGGGGAAACGGACAACCAGCCACTCGTCGGGAATGGAATTTTCCAATTTTTCCAAAATCCCCACCTGCAGGGTTAGTTACAGGGAGCGGTCGCATCGACAGCGGCAGAGCAGCCACAGTTCCCGATAATTACAGCCTGATATTTGCAGTGTTTGATATGTGAGGTTGATATGGGCGGCGAGCCCTGGCTGACTAAGCCACGCCTAGGGCCGGCCATGACGAAAAAAGTCGCCCGCACAAAAACATTCTGGGCCAAAACCCTCTTCGTCCCACCGACCTCCCGCGTCGCCCATCCACAACAACACAACATCCTCCTGCTACCCCTCCCCCCCCCGTGTCAGCGCTATATATTTTATTCCCTCCCCCCCGTTTTCTGTTTTGTCCATCCTCCTGCTTCCTGCTCGACATCTGCTGCGGTGTCTCTGCTCTCCGTAAGTAAGCCTACCTGCCCCCCTTCTACCAGGCGTGTCTCTTGTCTGTGCCACGCCGTCCAGTTCTGTGCCACGCCCTGCTGTCCTCGACGCCTCGATCTCCCGTCGTTGCACTACATGTCTTCCAGTCCGTTCTTCTGAGGAATCCGCACAGCTAACGTTGGCTGTCTGCATACAGCTCTTCCACGTCTCCCGTCACTTTTTGGTTCCCTCTGCCTTTGGGACGAACTCCCCCAAAGGCACATAGTCACAACGGCTTCAGCAGCCACACGAGCGTCTTTCCGTCCTCTCGCCTCGCTTCTGCCGTTCACCGGCATCTCTATCCTCTTGACACATTTGCATTTTTGGCAGCCATCTCTCCGGATCCCGTCCTTCGTGCTCTTGGGTCGCTCCGTGCACAACCCCCTTGTTCCCCAAAACATTAAGCTGCCGCATAGGACTTCTCTACAGGTTCTTCCTCTTGAGGAGGAAGAGTCGAGGAGGCTTGGTCCAGTCAATTTCGGTTGTGTTGAAACGTTTCGACCTCCCTAACACGAATTACACCCCCGCCGTCAGCTCTACCACTATCCATCCTTAGGGAGAAAACCCACTAGGATATATATATATATATATACGCATATATATATCTCCTGCAAAACCGACCATCCAACCCCCGACCAAGCCTACCTCTTGATTCCGCTGCATGGTTATGGCACCATCTGCCTTCGTGCCTCATGACATATATGTGACTCGGAATTACCCAGACGATAGTAATAATTACAAGCCCGTCAACAATCATGGCGGGCTCGATTTGCATGAGGCTAGAGAAGCCTCTAAGGATCTGATCTTCAGTATTCTCAAGGAAAAGGTGGCTGGCATCGACACCCAGACCTGCCTTCCTGGAGAAGAAGATCCCTTTTATGTGGCCGACTTGGGCCAGGTCTACCGCCAGCACATCCGCTGGAAGAAGAATCTAGGACGCGTGAAACCGTTCTATGGTATGTCCTGGCCTCGCACTCATTATTTCGAGTCATTAATTCTGACAAATTGTCCTACCAGCGGTCAAATGTAACCCCGATCCTCAAGTTCTTCGCCTGATGGCCCAACTGGGCAATGGCTTCGACTGTGCCTCCAAGGCAGAGATTGACTACGCACTCGATGTTGGCGTCGACCCCAGCCGTATCATCTATGCGCAGCCGTGCAAGACCAAGTCATATCTCCGCTACGCCTCCCAAGTCGGGGTCAAGCAGATGACCTTTGACAACTCTGATGAATTGTACAAGATCAAGGAAATGTGCCCTGACGCAGAACTGTACCTACGCATCCTGACCGACGATTCTGCCAGTCTGTGCCGCCTGAGCATGAAATTCGGAGCTTCCCTTTCCATTGCTCGTTCCCTGCTCGAACTGGCACATGAGCTGCAGCTCAACGTCGTTGGCGTCAGCTTCCATGTTGGCTCGGGTGCTGAAGATCCAAAGTCATTCGTCAAAGCTGTCGAGGATTCCCGCTACGTGTTCGACCAAGCCGCTGAGGTTGGCTTTGATCTGAAGGTCCTCGATGTTGGTGGAGGATTTTCTGAGGACACGTTTGAGCGCTTTGCATCTACACTCAGCGATGCTCTCGACGAGCATTTCCCCCCGCATATCCGCATCATCGCCGAACCGGGGCGTTACTACGTCGCATCGGCCTTCACACTGGCCGCCAACGTCATCGCCCGCCGTGATGTGAGCCTTGAAATGTCCGACTCAGACTCCACCACCAGCACCGCCAACGAGGCGTACATGATCTACCTGAACGACGGCGTCTATGGCAACTTCTCCAACATCATTTTCGATCACCAGCACCCCGTGCCGCAGATCTTGACCATGGAGAGCGAAGTCTGCGCACCCATCGAGTACTCCATCTGGGGGCCGACTTGCGACGGCATCGACGTGATTACCCAACGCACCACGCTCAATGGAGCGCTGGATGTTGGCAACTGGCTCTATTTCGAAAACATGGGCGCGTACACCAAGTGCAGTGCTACGAGGTTCAATGGCTTCACTGATAAACATGATATCATTTATATCTCGACCGAGCCGAGTGCCACTGCACTGTTGGAGTACTATGAGCAAGGTTTGGTGTGAGGTTTGGTGGAGTCCATGAGGAGGAGGAAGAAAATGAATAAGAGAGAGGGGAGAGGAAGGCATGGCAATGAAAAAAAATTATCATTGGGTGATTATGTTCATCCACTTGATTGGTTTCTTCTTTGCCTTGCTCACTGTTCATGTTTTTCGGGGTTGTGATCTGCTTTATTTTATACTCCATTTGATTTGTCCATTTTGGTAAAATCCTAATAACATAATATCATCCTGTCTGCTTCCTGACTGTTTAGAGTTTTCTTTTCCTATTTTTTTGGATCCTGATAGAGCCGGAGAGAGAGAAAAAAGTGCTTTGCCATTATAGTTAATTGCTTTCTATGTCTCCATGTTTAATGCTTGAAACTATTCATTGGCCTCTTTCCTCTCTTCCCCGACCCTTCTTTCGTCATGACATTGATAGCTGGTATATATTTTATCATTCCAACCGCCGTTTTGTAGAGCAAGCATGTGCACCTTTTCTCTAGATCCAAGGGCGTAAGAAAAGCGAGAGGCTTTTAGCTGTTTGTTTGAAGGACCCTTGACTCCTTTCGCCGTCCCTTCGACTCCCCCGCCCCCTTTAATCCGATGAGCCCGCACCAAGCCACGTTCCGCTTACGTCATGCCCTCTTTGACACCATGCCCAAGGCAGTTTAGCGTGTCCTCTCCGCGCAACGGGCGATGACGCTTCTTGGCGCTTCTCGGAGTCGACTGGAGAAGACGAAACAACCATCATCCTCGACCGCGCGGGACTCTGTTTGCATCAACCAGAGACCCAGAAGATGCCTCTATTGCCGTTGACAACAGCCATCCACTCCACCGCAGACACCCACACGACTCCACGCCCACACCAACCCGCTCAATGCGTCGCAGAGACCCGCGCATGCCCCGTCGCCCATTCATGCTAGGACGTCACTCTGCCGCTGCACTCCCGCTGCGCCCGCACCCGCACCCACACCCGCACCCACACCCGCACCCACATCCACACCTACACCACTACCCGCAACCACCACAACCATGATGCGCCGCACCGACCCACGAATCCGCCAGACCATCAACCAGATCTCACACAACCTCGAGTCCGCCAACGAGACCGCCCAGGAGGGCATCTACACCTTCTCGCACAACTACATCAGCCCGTGCCTGGCCAGCGTCAAGAGCTGCGTCGAGTCCTGCACGGCGCCATGCTTCCCCGGCCGCGAGGACCAGCTGCGTCGTCGCCGTCGTGGGCGGTTCGGCGGCCGCGCAGAGCTGAATTTTGATTTCTATGATGATTGGGATTACGATGAGGATGCGACGGGGGATGCGTTGTTGGGGTGGGGGAATGATGAGTTGGACAGGTTGCTTGCTGGGAGTGGGAGTAGTAGTGGTGCTGGTGGTGGTGGGGCGGGGCGGAGCTCGATTGAGCAGCAGCCTGGGAGGAGGAATCGGCGGATGAGTTATGGGGCTCGTGGGGGACGGAGGAAAAGTGCTGTGCTGGCCGGTGATGAGGGGCAGGATCCTACTGTTATTCCTTCCTCGCCGTTTCTGGGGTTCCTGGAGAGGTTCCCCTGGAGGATCGGGGCGAGGGGGATCAGGTATCGGCCGTCTGCGGCGGATTTGCAGGAGAATCCGGGCGGGGTGAGGAGGAGTAATTTGGAGGAAAGTGAGCCGTTGATCGAGGGGAGTGAGGAGAGCGATAGGGAGGACTCGAAGGATGGGGGCCGTGCTACTCCTGTTACGAAGGTGAGGTCGAGGAGTGGGACGCAGTCCTCCCATGAGACGAGTAATTCACTTTCTTCACGGGGTGATCTTATACCTAGTGATGAAGAGGGGGATGCTGTACCTCTCGACGACGAGTTTACCATGACGCTGGGTCGTCGCGATACGGGGTCGGGCTTCCCTGACCATCCTATAGCCAGCAGGTCTGCGTCTGGCACATCGATGAAAACCACCGAATCTTCTAAAAACTCCAAAACATCCGGTAAGGGGAAAGGGAAACGACGAAGGAATTCTAGAAAAACAGTTTCTTCAAAATCGCCTAGATCGTCCGCATCGGACGGGGACATGGTTGAGACGGTGCATATACCCTCTATGCTAGATTTGAAGAGAGAGGAGGAGCAGGCGCAGTATGAAGAGGAACTACAAATCGAGCAGAAGCGACTGGCTGCTCAGAAGCTCGCACGTACCCGGGGTCTTAGTATTAATAAAGATGACAGAGAGGTAACCTACCCCTTTTGTTTGATGTATTTTTCATCTGATATGAGAAAACAATGGCTAACATATGTCCATCAGCCTGAAAATGAACATGATGATGACATACCTCATGAACCAGAACAACAACCAGAACAGCTACAAGAACAACCAAAACAACAGCCACACGATGACAGCACACACGACATTTCCCCGACAACATTGCCAGCAAACGCTTCACCTTCCAACCCGCTCTCACAAATGGCAGATACAGAAGATCCGCTCAAGCCTCCAGACGGCCATTTCCACGACGACGAACCAGAGACGTAACGATTATTTGACGCCATCTAACACCCTCATACACCCTTTACATTCCTAAACTTACGGACCCTCCAAACCTAGTCTCCATCTGTTCTCATCCACCAATCCTTCAACCCACACATAGATACCCCCTTGTCCTTCTTGAGGATTAAACTTGACACATAAATCACTTGTCTCGACTTTTCACATTACCTACCTTTCTTCCCCTGTGTTCTGGAGTCACGTAAGAACGGCAAACGGCAAACAAAAGCAAAGAAACGGCTTCCTTCACGAAGCAGCAACCCCGGCACGGACTGTTTGGTTTGGTTCGAGGTGTTATACACACCTTTTTGTTTGTTATTTATTCATTTCTTGTCTTCTTTTCTTCATTGTACAACTTTGGGTCTATGCCCTTGCAAAGATCATGGACTATCTATTTGGAATATGTGACGTTCAATAGGGGGAGTCATGATTTTCGTTGTGTTTGTATATATATATACTATGATTTTACCTATGTGCCTTCTGAACTGTTATGGGGGGGGGTTCTTTTTTCTTTTTTCTTTCCATGTCTACAGGCTAGCATGCAAGGACTGCCAATATCAAAAAAATTCACCCAAATGTTCACTTCCCTATCTCCTACATGCACCCCATATACACACTATAAAGGAAAAATAGATTCAATTTCATTCCTCATATCATATCATCATCAAACCCATCAATCACATCCGCCCATCCACATCACCAACGAAAAAAAAAAAGAAGGAGGGAAAAAAATCACATCAAAGCCCTAAACCCCCTATCACCACCCACATCCAGCCCCAAAAACGCCGCAACCTGCCCCAGATGATCAACCCCCCAGAACCCCTCCGTCTCCCCCTTACTGTTCGTGCATACAAACCACGGCACCCCGAACCCACCGCTTTCAAACGCTTTGGTGGTATTCGCTGATAATTTGTCTTTGATGGCTTGTGTGGATGACTATGTTTTATATTCGTTAGCGGGGGGGTGGGATTAATTGGAGAAATGGAGTGGATTGATGGCGAGATTATTGAGCAGGATAGGTTTGGTTAGGTGGTCTCTGCTTGGATGGGAGGGATGGGTTTTGATTTTGTTTGGGTGGGGGGGGAAGGGGGTGAAAGGGGAATGCTTTACCTGACGAACAGCCTCCTCAGCAACCTCCTTCCCGACAGCTGCTTCGAGAATCGGCTGGTAGGTTTCTGCATTCCCGATGGCGGCGTTTCCCTCGACCCAGAAGGCTTTGTAGAGGGCGTCGTAGGCGGGGATTAGCTTGGCGGGGGGCAGGGCGGCGAGGGTTCGTTGGACCTAGTTGGTTGGGTTAGATTGGTTTGGTTTGGTGTAATTTGTTTGGTGTTGTATGATGATATTGTGGGGGGCTGTTAATCTTTTCTTTGGGGGGGTTTGGATCTGGAAACGTACCCCTAGTGTCAGGATTGGGAATCTATCCGGGACTTTAGGGAAGATAGGGATGTTGAGGGACTTGGCCCAGCGCTTTCGTTCGATGTCGATCCATTTGTCTTTATCTATTTGGCGTGGAGAAGAAGGGGTTTGATTTTAACCGTTTGTGTAGGAAGGTGTGAAGTTGCCATCTGGGGCGGGAGGGGGGGAAGGGTAAAGCATACTCTTTATTCGAAGAGGTGTGATGTTGCCCGTTGCATTAAACAATCCGCCGAGGAATATGGGGATGTAGGTTATTTCACATTTTGCGAAGACTGGGGAATGCTGGAATTTAGATTTTAGTGGGCAGTTTCAAAGTCAGTTTTTTCTTGTCTTTTTTGTAGACTTTTTAACGGGTTGAGATGAAGCTTCATGGCTTTGGGGAAATGGACAAGGCTTGGATCCTTAAGACCATGCGGATGGATAAAGTGCGATCCGCCGTATGCATGGCAAAGGTGAATGATAACCAATTTCATCAAGACTGATGACGAGAATGAAAGATTGTACGAAGCATACATACTCTCGTCACATAGTAGGCAATGTACGCAAAGGGGCTGACGAGGTCAAGATACAGCGTGATCTTTGGAGCTGCCATATTTGCTGAGCGTATATTTGTTCAATCGAAGGCTGAGGGGTATATCTATCTCCTGATCAGTTAAACGTTCGAGGGATCTGGGGGGCTATTAATACTTACGGAGTATTGTCACAACTCAACAACTGTCATTGAGATCGATGGTTGAGGGGAATCGGGGAGTGGAGCGTCGATATATATAGAGGATAACTTTATCTATCAACCAATCCGAGCGTCAGTGTTTTTGTCTCTAACGTTATGGCGTTGTTCTTGTCTTATCCGATACCTCGGCTCATTCGGCTCCTATTTTGTACATATATGCTGTATCTATCATCTGCTACTTTGCACAGGAAGAACGATCATCGATTCCGAGGGGTTGGTTGAAGCCAGCTCTCCCGCCTCGTATTTCTATGCGGGGTTTAAGTTAACAATCGGTCGAGAAATATGCGATCTCATGCTCCGGGGAAAAGTTTAAATCTTGCGGTAAGGAGCCATAGGGCCTATGAATATATTTCAGAGTTGATAGAGTTGGCTAGGGGCAGCAAGTGATATTAAAGGGGTCTTTGTTCCCTTTGGCAATCAGCGAAAGAATGCAGAGGCCTAGTATGTAAAAGTATGTGTCATCTCATCAACACAGAGCGCAATAGAGATCCCAGAAACAGCATTAGAGGCCTAAGGGTGCCTTGGAAAGCGGAAAAGAAAGGGGAGTATCTGGCTCAATGAGAGTGAGGTCTGCAATGGACGAGCGGAGGTTGGGATATGCCTGTTTGGGGAGATCCGGATCACGTAATCCGCCCGTCGGCGTTTCTCAACCTCATCCGCCGACTCGGCAGTCCTGTCGACATCTTTATCCCTAAGCAGGCTTCCAACATGCCCATTTATATGCCACTGCAATCGGTCGTCAGGAGACACTGCTCGTACCGTCCAGAACGCCACAATTCTAGGATTGACCTGATCTAGTTACTAGTTATCGGGAACACGAACGCTGTAAGGGAATTCCACCATCAATTGCAACTTGCAAGGCCGGAGAGACGCTCAGCTAACGTTCAAGAGGAAGATGATATTTTAAAACCGTGGCTTCAGTAGTTGCTTCATGTCTGCTTGGGGATTAGATAACTACCAATCCGCAGCAGGACAGGCATTGACGCCCAACACGCGGCCATGTCTAATTCGTCAACACCCTCATGCGGTGGTGGCGCCAATGACCTGGCCCTGATTGCGGGGTGTTGAGCCTCTCTTTTCCTACCGTGCCTCGTCTCTTTTACCTAGCCAAATATTCGTTTTGGCAATTCTGTCATGTACTCCTATCTCGCTCGGCCCGTGCCCTGCGAGCTAAGTTCATTTCCCTGGGTTTACACGCTTGGAACACACCGCTGAGGTCCCGCAGAAATGGATCCGTTTACAGCTCTCGGACTAGCAGCCAACGTCATTCAGTTCGTTGACTTCACCTGGAAGCTGCTGACTGAAACTCGAGAAATTGTCAAGTCTATAGACGGGTATTCCGAGGAGAACAGATCCCTGGCGACCATTGTCACGGACATTACCCATTCGGATGCTGCAATAGCAAAGATTACCACTGATGACCCGGGCTTACGACAAATCATCCGCCAGTGCAAAACGGTGTCGGCGAACCTCATGGATGTCTTGGAGAAATTGAGGGTCGACCGGAATCAGTCAGGATGGTCGAACTTCAAGACTGCATTGAAGGGCGTTTGGAATAAGCGTGAGATAGAGTCCTTATTCGAAACTATTTTGAGGCTTCGAATGAGAGTCCTGGAGCACCTTTCAACTATAACCTTGTGAGCTGAGCCCCAACAACTTTTTTGGCGCCTTGCTACGTGAACTTGAAGCGTGAGCACAAAACTGACAAGTTTATGGCCCATAGTACGAGAGTATCCGGACTAGTTGACAAGGTCGGCGAGATGGATGAAACCTGGAAAAGACTGGAGATGCAGAGACGGGATGACTTACGTCAGATGACAACCACGATTACTAAAGCAATCCAGGATGCCGTCGACAGACAAAAATCTTTAGATATGACTGTACAGAACGCAAAGAACGACAGAAGGATGCGGGAAGCGGTTGCGAGGCGAGATCAAGTGGGATTTGATTTTTTTGCAGTCTATGAAGTAGCCAACGTCCAGTCTACCATCAATGCCTCCGATGATATCATGTCCCGGGACCTCATTCGAGTCATAAAGCGACTGCAAGAGGAAGCCCCAAAATTCGAGGAAGACCTGGAATTTCTCACCTCCCTCCATTTCCAGGGCATCAAGGCACGTCATAGAGGTATAAAGGATCGGCATTCACATACATTCGACTGGATACTGAGGGACAATCCAGTTAAACTAGAATATTTAGGTCCTTCCCTCGAAATACAGCCGGCTATCAAAGGACCAGAAGTGTCTCGACCGGTGACTCCCCAACCTGAAAACGATCCAGGGATATTCTCTCGCTGGTTGCAGATGGAAGGCGGGATATTTTGGATCCACGGCAAACCCGGCTGTGGTAAATCTACTCTGATGAAGTTTATATGCAGCAGCGATAAGACATCCGAGAAACTCAAAAGATGGGCTGCGCCAAAGAAGTTGGTCACGGCCCACTACTTCTTTTGGAGATCTGGCTCGCAACTTCAACGGACTCAGCTGGGCCTCCTTCGATCATTGATCTTTGAAATGATCAAACAATGCCCAGACCTCCTCCCAATCGCTAAGGCTACCCTGCCCCAAACTGAAGTATTCGACTCAGAGAACGAGGCATGGACCCAGGATCAACTACTGAAAACGTACAAGGCAATCGTTTCTCGGGATCTGACAACCCGGTTTTGTTTCTTTATCGACGGTCTGGACGAATACATTGACGGCGATAGAAAGCCTCAAGACCTAGTCAGGACTATTCGACAGCTAGACTTTTCGCCTGATGTGAAGCTTTGCATTTCAAGCCGTCCCTATCCTGTCTTTGATGAAGAATTCGGACAGGATAAGGAACGGATTATAAAAGTTGAAGAACATACACGGGGCGACATTCGGCTCTATGTCGAAGAGAAATTTAGGTCCACGGGGAACTTCACGAACTTGCAGAAAAGAGACCCAGCTTACCGCAAATTCGTCGACGAAGTGGCCGATCGAGCCCAAGGGGTTTTCCTCTGGGTGGTGTTGGTGGTGGCAAGCCTTGAAAACGGAATCACTAATTCCGACTCGGTTCTCCGGTTAAGAACGAGGCTCAACTCTTATCCCCCAGACCTTGACGACTTCTTTTTAGCAATGCTAAAAAGCGTAGAAAAGGAGTACAGAAAGCAGGCCATGAGGACATTTGAGATGGTCACGACAGCATTGCACCCATTAAATGCAATGATTTTCTGGTATCTTTATGCCATCGATGACGACCCACGCGAAACTGACATGTGGAAGAGAGTAAGGCGAACTTGCGGGAGTACGGTGGATGGCATTCAACGGGATCTGCGACGAATTATACAGGCACGTTCTCAGGGACTACTTGAACTAGTTGAAGATGGTGACCATTCTGAGGCTTTCTTCAGATTCAAGGTTGACTTCATCCACCGCACTGTGCGGGACTTCCTTCGAAACTCAGACGCAGTAAGGGAGCAGTTTGAGACGGAACTCAAGAATGAACAACGCTCAACGTGGATGGTCGCCTGCCACGCCATTCTAACAGTGTTTCAGGCAGCACCCTGCTCGGGTTTTCGAGAAGAAGAATTTTTGAAACAGCTTGTCATGGACATTTATTATTATGCAAATCTGGCAGTGTCAGACAGACGATCCGTGCCGCGCCAGACGGCAGCAAGGTGGGTCGGCCAGGGCGAACATCTTTTTAAACAAAAACTCCACTCCTTCACCAACCGTCAACCTCCCCATCGATTCTTCCTTTGCCTTGACGCGCAGTACGGTTTCCACGAAAAGCTGAGAGACCGGATCCAGAAACACGGGAAGGTACTCAAACTTGATCGGGATGGGGGTCGGCCAGTGCTAGAATATGCTCTCATCCCCATTCCTGGGACGGGGCCTGTCCACTATTCAGAAGCTGCTGTCAAGTATCTCCTAAGGGCGGGAGCGCAGCCGTGGAGAAGAGATATGAACAAGTCGGTTGGGGAGAGTTTTATTGTGTACCTTTCCGACGGACAGATCGAGACTGACCCATCCATTCGACAGACGTTGGTTAGTATCGTAAAGCTACTCTTGGATTATGATGGGGATTCGTGTCTCAATCACATCATAGAAACCGATACGGGGCCTAAGACTGTGGAGGCGGTGTTGCGAGATGTATTTTCAACGGAGGAGCTGGATCAAATATCGCTCCTGAAACGCAAATCATGGTACAAAAGTCTTCTTTCGTGGCCAACATAGGAGGATATTTTGCTATCTCAGCCTACATGTCGTCTGTCGTGTTATGCCTCAATATGTACGTCGCGCCCGACTACTTCCTTCTCGCTCACGGTTTCAAACAGCTCACAGAATAACGGCAGATTTGGATCCATGGTGTTACTGCGACGTTTATCAGTCTTTCCATATACATTTTCCTGTATACATAGCTACGATAGGATTCCCAACGTTTGGCATGTCTGATCCACCATATCCCGGCTCCCATAACGTCCGAATAGTAACACAACGTCATATACCCTATCCGTCCTGTCCATAAAAACACCGAGCAGCGTGCAGAAGAGAACAGATATATTGGGATACCATTCATTTGAGGTCTTCGGTTTAATTACGTGGTTAGCTCTTTCTCACAGGGATTATTTGGCCTGTGCCCGTTGAAGAAGAAAGCTCATTACTTTCAACCCCCTACAACCTGGTCATTTTCTCTACTTAAAACCATTGGCGCCCGTAAAGGGATGGTACAATTCCCGAAATGGAACGAAAGACGGCCATTGCATATAGGGATGTGTGCTGAATAATGGGGTTTTCGTAAGAGTATGATTCAAAAATCTAATCCCGCTATAGTATGAGGCCAATGGCACCCTGCTAACTGTTGTTTGGATCAGCAGAATGGTTCTTCCTATTCCTTACCCGAAGCCGGTGGCACCCCTGGGGAGATTATGAAAAGACTTCATGGCTCGTGTCGCCGTTGGTCGCTATCATGATATGCTATGGAGCTCCTCTTCTTTTTGGCTGTCGAGGGCTAGAGATCATTCCTTCCATCCTTCCTTCCGCCAACGAGGGTTCAGTGACAACCATCATGTCGCTTTGCTCCTTCTTTTCCATGTGCCTGAACATTTGTCTTGTTTTTATTTTGTTTTAGTCACAATTCCCCGTCATCGGTTATCTCGGACCTATATCCTCCTAACATACACAACAGCCAGTTTTACATTTGATTTGACTATACAACATTTCATACTTTGGAAAGCGGACAGCGAACATATCCAGCAATAACGACATTGAGACGTGCGAGTGTTACAATGCCTTCCCTTGAACATTCACAATGCCCATCGGGTGCTTCTTCAGAGAACGTCGAGCCCCTTCCATCTCCCAACGTTTCACCGCCCACCCTTGTGGATCACCCACGAGAGCCAGAAAGGTGGATATCCCTATCGATATATGCCGGAATGGAAGACCCATTTGCGCCTACAATTTCAGTACCAAACCCATCCCCAACAAGAAGCGTTCAGGATAGCGACGGTGATACACCAAGATCTGCATCCCTCGGGGGCTCGATCTCTAGGAGAAGACGACATGGGGAGTATTACCATCGTCCGCCCGTTTGGAACATCCAACGTCTTGACGACCAGGGCGATGCCGCCTCAAGCACTGATACAGATAACGATCCGGGATTCGATTCAGCTGTATCTCAAAATTCTAGAAGTGCTCCCGCATGTTCGAGTACAACACACGACCAGTTTCGCTCCTCTAGCCTGCCCCACGAATGGGCAGTCCTTGGGAATCAGACTGGACACGGGCCAGAAGTTTCCAGTGCTAAATCTTCTACTTCGACGACTGCAGCTGAATTTTATGGAACTAAAATCAAATCGCCATGTTTTCCGTGCGCTATGAATTCGTCTTCACCTACGGAATTCTATGGCGACCTATATCTGAAAGACATGTATGAACCACCTCAGGGCCCTGAGCAGCCTGCGTTATGTCCGGCCCCATATCAAGTCACTGTGAATATGTGTCAGGTTCCAGAGACTCCTCGAGAAATAGAGGACGCCGGAAATCAGGAGAACAGGACATATGTGGCCCTTCCACTAGTAGCGGAGGAGACTGGATTAGAAAATGCCAATCCCAATGTCCTCAAAGCACGCCCGCTCACATCTACGCCAGAAAAATCCCAAACTAAGAGCTCTCCCCAGGCACACAAGCCTGGACAATGTTTACTAGGCTTAGGACAACCACAGGGTGAGGGCGCCTCAGCCACCCAAAGAGCCCAGCTTCTCGAAGAACCGAAACCCGCAAGCAATATATTTGCCCAAGAAGCTCAGAATCCCCAATATTTGCCTACTTACAAAGATATTCGTGTGTTTGCGGACGGTACATTGGGATATGCAATTGAACCAGGTTCCAGGGTGATATGTGTTGATGACACGAGCCTAACTGAAAGGGCTCCACGGCCAGATGCCTTCTCGATAACACGGGGTGATACATATGTGGTTCTTGAGGTGTATGGTGATTTGTGGGCTAGGTGTATCAAAGTCTCCCTTGCCCGTTCGGTCGCCTCCGAGATACAAAACCTCGAACGGCGTAGGAAAATTGCCGAATCGAATACTGGATTTCTCCCGCTTTGTGCGGTTACTCTCGACGGCAATTTTGGGAAGTACCTTGCGTTCTGTTCTCAAAGGATAGGCATCTCTACGTCACCTGCAACTGGGCAAATGGTGCTACCTCCTGAAAGGAGCCACAGTTTACATCCATCAAGGGATACCGCAGGATTATACACCCCAGAAATACTATCCTGGTCCGTCTACCTTAGCATTCCACGGAGCCAATCAGAAACTGGTGCTGTCGACAATAATAATACCGGAGCAAATTCCGTGGCTTCCAATCTAACCAGGCGAAACAGTATGAAGACTGCAGGACGCCAGCTTTTTTCGACCGTTAAAAATAAATTAAAAAACAAGACAACGAACCGATCCGCCGGGAAGAACTCTGATGAGATTGGAGAATCTGCCGAAAAATCGTCCCAGCCGGCTGCCGAAGTTCGCTCGGGTATGATTTTAATTTACGATTCACCCTCGAATGAGGAGGCGCAGGTTGGTTCTAAAAAGTTGAGCAACGCGCCAGAATTTCCATGCGTGGAGGACGGTTTGTAAATATTCCCTGTCGCTTACGAGTGTATCTCCTGTTTAATTTTCGTTTTCTCATTCCCTCATATTTACTTCCCGTCCTATAATTCGGACTATGCTGCCTTGTTCCTTGGCTCACTATTCGAGGCTTTCATTCCTTCCTGTGTGTCTATTTTCTTTGGATTCTCCTATGCGTATTTTATTCAATGCGATGGGGACGGGGGATGTCATGTCCATTAAAAACCCAATCTCTCTTGTATTCCAGTTTCTAGCTTTAGAGTCGCATGACAATGATTCATCCACACGCCTCTTCCATCCAATTCCCTAACCATTACTTTCCCTAGCCGTCCATGCCGCTCTATCCCATTTTCTCTCTTGTTATTGACGGCTGAGGTGAGGTAGTCATTCGAATGAGCTCATGCTGCCTGTTGGTCGCAGCCGGGGACCCGGGAATCTTCCACTGGCGAGTTCGAATTTCACCTCATGACAGGCTCTTCGTTCTAAGGCTTCCTCTCCTGTGGAACCTGGCGGCATGCTCCAGAGTTCCTTGTGGCCGATCCTTCTACACTCATCTTAGCTAGACCTTCGCATAACTCCAATCCTAGGCAATGTTTTGGTTGATCACTGGATATATCTTTCCCGTTCACCAATATCGCCGGTCCGGATGAGGTGTTTGTATTTTCGGGATGGTCTTTGTTGATTGGATCGTTGCTCTTGAGTGGGATCGGGTTTTCCATTGCGTTCTCGCCGGTATTGGTCCAGGGAGGTTTGAGGGTTGCAGGCATGTTGTATGTTTTTTTTTTTGTCTGGGAAATGGGTTGGAAATGAGGTGGAGAGATATATCTGTTCAGTCCTAGTCCTTTTATGTAGGTGTGCAGGATCGTAAGACTGTTGGTTGGTTGTTGGTTGAAGCTTTGTTTTTTTGTAGAATGTAGGCAATTCGCCAAAGTGTCATGAAGTTGGTGAAATGAAATATGTTAAAATGACGCAGTAGGAGGGAGTAAGACCAGCCTGAACAGCGATTTATAGAATTCTCATCTGAGGTTAGATAGGGAACCCCCCCCCTACCCAAACCACACGCATGTAGATGTCAAGGGGTTAACCCCGAGATCAAATCATGGAAGAGTGCAAACTGCCATGTGCTCACGGATACTTCCCGTATATCCTTTTCTATCTGCCTTTTACTTTGTACAGTGATGGAAAAGAAAAAAATATGACAAAGGTCAACAAGCTTGGATGATGTTACACAAAAAATGTTGGTGGCACTTTGTTAGATGTATCAAAAAGGGCGGCTGAGAATCGGATTTCTCCGCCAGTTCGGCACATTCATCCCACTATTGCGGAAACTGCAAAATTGGGGAATATTTTGAAGAGATTGGAAACGTTATTACGTATAAAGTAATCAAATTGTAGAGTTGAATGCTGACAACTCCAATGCGGAATGATGGTTTGGAATACTGGTACCCAGCTCAGGGGTAAATATTTGTGAGCTACAAATATTATTTTGAAAGGGAGAGGGAAATAAAAACTAATAAGATAGGAATAATGGATCTAAGTAAATACTAGCTAAGGAAACACAAGAGTGGGAAGGCCGGAAATATGATCCTAGTTAGAGTTTAAGGGAGAAATTTCGAACAAAAAGGGGTTATTATACTGTGCTCACTCGACAAACAGTAGATAGGATTTACGGATTTCAAGCTTGTTTCCATCAAATTCAAATATAAAGCTGGGATTACGCCCGGGACAAACTTAATTTTAATTATCTCTTGGGAGTATTTTCCTCGTTGTTAAGACTCGTGATTTTCCATAGTCTAACATCGATCAAACTCAAAAATGGAGATACAACCCCTGAAACGTCCGATAATTCTAATCGCATAAAGGGAAAACCATCATCCCGCTATCCCCTATCAACCCGAGAGCACCCAGCAATGACAAAAGAAATGTAAACATCAAGAATAACCAACCCAACCCAACCCCCCCCCCCGGCCCCGAAAAAAAAATTCAAGCATACTTGGAACCCTCCCTTTCCTACCTCCCCATGCCCCCCCTTCTTGGGTCCCGCAAATAAGAATCAATATATCACAACCCAACCCCCCACACTCTCTAAACATTAGATAGCAAAAGTTCACCGTCTCCAACTCAATACAACCCTGCGTCATTGAGATGACGCCTATTTTGAGTACCATTGCATGGGGGATAGACTACCCTAGCTGGTGCCTGCAGCTCGCCAATTTCCCCGATATGCCCACGATTTGATTGCTCCACCGGACGCTCACTCTCTTTTCCATGGGCCTCCTCTGGCCCCGCCTTTTTCTTCTCAGTGACGAGGGGCTCGGTGGATTGCGTGAGATTTTCAGAGGGACGCCCCTGTGGGATGGAATTGGCATCCGGTGTGGTAGTGTTGCTGCGGCGTTGACTAAGGGAGCCTCCGATGGGTCGCCCGCTATTTGCTTCATGAGCCTGCGACCCGAACCAGGGAGATTGATATTCTTTGGATTCGTTAGATTGGGATTGATGCCGAATTGGTCCATTTGAGGAACGTTCGTTGGCGGAGTTGCGTGAAGACATGGTGCTGGGCCAGGGACCGAGGTGGAGGCAGCGGTTGAGGAAATGGATAAGGGGGAAATGGATACAAGACGAGCGGAAGGAGTCAGGTCTGCAGGAGGATGTCAAGATCCTCCCTCCGTGTATCTGTTTTCCCTCGTTTTGTTTCTGAAAGAGATGGTGATGATGGGATTGGAACAGGAGTGTCGATATAGGGACAACTGAGGACTATATATACCCTTCCCTCCAGAACATTTCAATGACAGTAGATGGCTGGAACTGCCGTGAATACCCCCTTGGGAGATCCCATGTGTAAACGGAGTATCTATGTTTGTAGAACATAAGGGGTATAAAGGAAACGGGGGGGGGTCCATCCTCAGGGTGATATCCCCCCTGACCCACCTATGCGGAAGAGGCAGAGAAGTAGGTCCCCCGGTGAAATTTGGATTTTTCCAACGTTTTGACATATAGTCATTGAGATCATAATGTTTGGGGTGGGAAATCCAGTGTTTGTATATTGGGATGCAGGTATGTGCCTAGGAAGATTTTTGCGGAAGATGGCAGGGGGGACGAGAGATATTGGGGTATCTTCCGGCGGGAATTGGAGAGATACCGAGATATAGAAATGGCACATTCATGAGGAAGAAAGGGAATATAGGTTTCTAATGCCATCGCGGGCAAAGGCCCGGTCCTTTCATATAGGAGTGAACATACATATGTCGACATTGACAGACGCTATAAATCATATTGCAGTTGATTATAGGGGCTACACTAGTAGTCCGCGGAGCGAGAAACGAAAATTAAACAAACTTTGTCAATTAGATTCTGAATATATCTTCGTAACTTCATTGTGAGTCCTCTTCCACGCGACCTCCCATTAACTACCTACTTATTAACCCGAAAATAAAAAGAACAAAGAAAAAAGACCCCGAAAAGACTCGGAATGGAGAAATCCCAAAACTTTCCAACACCATCCAACCCCTTCAGTCATGACTATAAAAATGAACGACACATAAAGATATAATGAAAAAAAAAAAAAAAAAATCCTCTCTTCCTCGCCCACTCCACCACCCCACAAACGACCAAACAACACAAACAAAGAGTGGCGGAATAAGTATCCTCGTTCCTCCTGCGCGCACTTTACCACCAGACTTCACGCGTAGAAAAACCGAAAATCTCCCCGCACAAAAGCCAGCTGTTCACTCACTCGAGGCTCTCCGGCGCCTTTTCCAACTCCTCCTGCGGTTTGCACCTTGCCGTGGCGATTTCTTTAGGTGGAACCGGAATGTAGTATTCTCCGTTTCCCAGTCTTGACCACTCCAATTGTTTGCCCCTTTGAGACAAATGATGTCGGTAGGACCCCCCCCGGTCGTATCCAGGTCCCGATTCCTTGTGAGTGACGTGGGAGGCATCCGCCAAATATGACGAGGTATTTCCGTAGGAATTTACCGAGGTACCGTACCCACCAGTACTTGAAGAGTAAGAGCTAGGGAAGTTTTGCTGATGGCCTCCAAAGCTGTGGTCTCCCCCTGGAGAGTATGATCCAGGGTGGGATGCTTTTTCTTTGCCTTTGCCTTTGCCGAGCCATTCGCCGGAGGATACGCTCGATAGCTGGCGGTCCTCATCGTGTTGAGTATAGAGGATCTGTGAATCGGGAAACTGTTGGCCCGCTTCGGATACTGGTTCCTTGTAGGAGGGCGGATGCTCGTTTGCTGACTGCTGAAAGTGTGGTTGGTTGGAGGATGGACGATTGGAGGAGGAGAAGCGGTTAGGGCGTGGGTTGGAAGAGTAGCTTGAGTAGCTTGAGTAGCTAAACGACTTCTGGTCCCGATTATCAGACATGGCGAACGAGCGAGGGATGAATGATATGATGTTATGTTATAGTAGGTGTGAATAGGTGTCTCTGACTGTCGAGTAATAAACCACGGATAGAAATTGGGATATTTTCTAAATATTAGAAAAGCCTTGAGTGGAAGATGATGAGGGAAAGGATAGCAGAAACATACCTATGACCCAGGACAGATAGACCTATTTATACCTTTCCATCCCCCCTCCCATCTCCCACGCAGGAAGCAATTGATCTACATATCCCGCTTCTCCCCAGTCTTTAGCAATGGGAACCGCCAAACTGCTTGGGATACCAAGTGTGCACAGAATTCCAACCCCGTGTCCCTCCTTGCTGCACGCTCCCGTGCGCCACGGGGAGCATCCCATCCCATCTGCCCTCATATACATACCTTCACGATACAATCGTGGCAAAACCATGGTTCCAACGGCCCCCTAAGTCTGGTAGAGAGGGGATATCTTTCTTTAATCGATTTGAGGCACGGGATGATGCTCTAACTAGTTGAAGACTGAAGCCGGAGAAAGTTTGGTTCAGGGGCGCCGGTGCGGTGCGGTGCGGTGCGGTGCTGTATATAAATAAGGTAGCCGGGAGGGGGAGAAAGGGGGTACTTGCCTAAAGAAAGCAGCGGGGGATGCCGGGGAAGAAATAGAGGAAGACATATATACACGCTTAGCGGGTATATTAATATATCCATGATTCATTCATGGGGAACCAGCCAGCGGATGGTTGGAGACGCTGCGGCGCGGGGCGGGGCGGGGCGGGATGGGCCGAATTATGGATGGGGATAGGTTTGTCATGGGAAGGAAGTTTCCTTCGGGATCAATGGGACGAGGAACCTGGCGAATGGAGGCGAAAAGGAAAAGAAAAGAGATATTGAACATGAAATGATCCGAGTTCATAGTTCGCCACAGTGAGTGAGGCTTTGTCTTAGGATAATTGCGAGGATTTAACATATATATATATATATGTGTGTGTGTGTGTGTATGGTATGTTCCGAAGGCAAGAAACATATGCTCGCCACATGTCAGTTACAAAGGGAAATGAACAGATAGAGGTGAGGTACAGGGAGGAAGCGGGTTGATCGCACACCACACCACGTCACTCATGGTGAAAACATTGAAAGAGCTTCAGGATGGGGGATAGTTAGTAGACATATAATGTCCCATAAGTGACTGTGAAGGATGCAAAACGAACAGGGAAATTCCATAGTGCCCAGTGAGAAATCAGGGTATAGGGAAGCAAAATGAAACATAAAAAGAAATGCCCTCCCAATCACATACATATACAAAATCCAACAAACAGACACAACACCCCATCCATCTATGTATGCAACAACATTAAAATTATATAAACCTTATAAAAAGAACGCATCTACACCGTAGACGCAAAACGAAAGCAAAAGACAAGTCACGAACCCGCAAGCAACGGTATGTATCAAAGCCATAAAATCCACCTAACCCCGCCGACCCCTCCCCTCCAAACCCCCCTAACAACCTTCCACATCATCACAACAAGCCACACCCACCACATCGCACCCACAACAGCCCACTCCAACAACACAAACCCGACCCTACTCACCCACCTGAACCTCCGCTTCCTCTTCCGTATCCCCTGATCCAGCGACGCATGCAACTGCTTCAGCTTCAGCGTGTTCGTCGTCGCGAGGTCACTGGTCAACTTATCCGCCTCCATCGTCACGGCGCGGATGCGCGGGGTGAGAGTGGTGTTTACGAGGGCGTCGAGCTGGTCGAGTTGGGATTTTAGCGACGGCGAGGTCGAGCTGGAGAAGGTGGAGAGGGAGTGTTGAATGGCGGTGACTTGGTGGTCGAATTGGGTCATCAGGGTTCTTGCGGCGGTGGAGACCTCCTCGGAGCGGGGGACGCGGGGCATGGCGTCTGCGCCGGGAGAAGTGTCTTGTTTGGCAACCATAAGGATTGGCGGGGAGTCGCGGATGAGCTGCGCCTGGCGGCATATTTCCTGTGCCTTGATGCCGGATGATAGCAGGTGGGCACGCACGCGGGCGATCTCCCGTTTATCAACGGGGTAGATGCCCCCAATGCTGCGGGAGGACATGCTCCAGTTTCTCGTGGCTTCGGAGAGGGTGGGGCGGCGGGGCTGTGTGGCGCTGACGGTTAGATTCGTCAGGCCAGTTACTGGGGGCCTGTCGCGGGAGACTTGTCGATAAAGATTTTCATCGACGCGCGTGTCCATTAACTCAAGACCGGACGTATAGCCGTCGACATCGGAACGGGTTGGGATAGGCGTTAATAAATGGCTGTCGTTTGCATTTACCGACGACTCCCCTAACTGCGGTTGGCTGGCGGTGGCACGCGCATTGGTCTCACAGGCTTGAAGAATTTCACCCTGTTTAAACGGCGAAGTAAAAGTGGGCAAATTAGGCGGATGATATTTCGAGCTCTCCTTCCTCGTATCCTTGCGCACTAAGCTGTTCGTCTCAGACAGGCTGGTCGGTAAACGAGCCCCATACGACTTCTGTCTCCGTTTCGTCTCAACATCTTCATCATCCGCATCCGCATATTCAGACGACAAAATACTCGACGCAGACGACGACTGCCGCGAATGGCCCTGCGAGTCCTTCTTCCGAATATAATCGCCAACCTTGGACACTTCACTCCCCACAATCTCCGCAATCCGGCCTGACTTGAAGATCCCGCGTAACTTGGACTCCTGATGACTTTGCGACTTGTAGCCCTTCGCTGGGCTTTCGGGGTGCGATGGACCATTGTTCCTCCCCTTGTCATCACCGTATGAAGCCAGCTTCGTGTCAGAGCTAAAAGCCGGCGAATCAATACCAACAAGCCGTTTATGGGGGGTTAAATCCGGTGTGCTCTGATCCAGCATATACTTCCCCGCGACGTCGCTGTTTGATTCCTTGCTGCTGCCCAACCGCCGTCTGGAATCGATAAGGCGTGATATGGGTGACTTGCTCGGGGACGGAGCGCGACTAGAAGGCGGTGACAAATTAAATGTGATATCCGGGATCGGCCGGCTGGGTGAGGTCGGTATACTATCATCAGCAGCCGCATGTGAAGGGTGCGGAATGTCTTCTTTCTTGCGTTCACTTTTAGATGAAGACGGAGACCTGTAGTGGTTCCGTGGTAGAGAGACGGGTCGTTGACGACTGGTATTGGTATCTAGGGGTGGGAGAATAGGCGGTCTCGCGCTCTCGGAATTTACATCTGCAGGATGTGTAACCACGGCAGGAGAGCTGGAATTTTGAGGCGTCCGACTCTTGACATCGGAAATCTTTTGCGTAGAAATACCCAGATTATCACTCTCGGTAGTTTTTCTCGATAGCCTTGTAAAACGTCTTCGTCCCCGATGATGCCAGCCCTCGTGCTCATCACTGCTGGAATCACTCGATGACTCGGACGAGCGAGATAGCGTCCTCCGCCATCTATATTTGCTCCCGTTCGCCGAGGAGTGTTCACTCGGAGAGGGATGGATGGACCTAGCAAGTTTATGTTTCCGATGTCCACGACCGGAGCTAGCGTGATGTCGGGGGGTGGCGGGGTGGAAAGTAGGCAGATGCTCGGGGAGTGGGAATCCCTCACCGGGTATCGTATTTAGGACCTCGGGTGAAATGACCTCCGGGGGTGGTGGTTCGGAACCTTTCAGGGGAGCCTTTTTGAGAAGCGTGTTGGGAGGGTAGAGCCGATTCCCATCCCGATCTTCAATCTTCAACTTATTCGACTCCTCCTCCAGCCACGCAGAGTCGGCCAAAAGGTCCGCAGGCGACGTCACCCAATCCATCCGCGGCCGTCGAGGCTTGCCACTATCCGCACCACTGTGGATTCGGGTATTGTTATTTGGCGTCTGCGGCACAGCCTTCGACCATTCTTCAATTCTCATATCAGGTTCAATCTTCGGCAACAAGATGCATTGATCAGGCTCATGCCTCGAGCCCTCATCTGCATTGACGACCAAATCAACCCAATTCTGCACCTTCTCAACATTCTCCCACCCATCAGCTTCCGAATCAATCGCGCATTTCTCCCGATACCGCACCTTACGGTTGCGAATATACTGGAGCGGGTTGTAAACCCGACCTGGTGTAGCTCCCCGGTTAGACACCGACGAGGCGCCCGCCGCACCCCCGTTCTCAACGGGATTAGGCAAAGGAGGCAGATGCGGGAGCAGCCGAAGATATTCCGCGAAAAGCTCAAAATGCTTCCGCGCCTTATCAGCCCTAGCCAGCGTAGCACTCGATACATCAAATGGTATATATTCGTACTGCATGGAGCTCATATTCGCCATCGGCGACGCAGGCGACCTCTCCACATTCTGCCGCAACGGTTGATTCCTCCCCACCGAGCCGTGACGAGCCACGGCAGCCGTAGACGTAGACGTAGACGCAGAAGCTAGCTGACTCGACATCCTCGGCGAATGTCGGCCCCCCTCCCCGTCCTGACTTGGAAACCTATACCCATCCGCAACCGGGGCACCATGCCCCGACACAACCCTCGGCCCCCTAGCCACAGTCACATTCCCCGAAACCACCCTCCCAGAAACATTCCTCCGTCTCGACTCGCTAAGATTCAACGCAAGATTGACAATCTGCGCGGGATCGGTATCGAAACCAACAGACGGCACGGGCCGCTGCCCTTGTTGCGAAGCAGAAGCAGAAGTATCCGCGCCGCCCGGCGACGCACTCGCCACCGACCTCCCCAACGGCGAACTCCCCACACCCAGACTCCCGTCCCGCCTATACCCCCCCGCCGCCGCCCTCTTCGAAACCACCACCTCAGGCTCCTCACTACCCCTCTTCCCCTTCCCCTTAGCCGCCCTCTGAGTCTCCGGCGTGCGCACGGGGTACGGGGACGGACGGGAGCCGGGAGCTGACCCCCTCACTCCTCCTAACCCACCAGCGCTGCCAGATTCGAGGAGGAAGCTGCTGGAGGTGCGATTCCCGCGCCGTCGGGGCGGGCGCGGGTGGTCGGGGAAGGGGGCGGGGATGCGGCCATCGTCGCGCGAGCCGCCGTCGAGAGTTGTGCCTTCGAGGTCAGCGGTGGTGGAGGTTGAAGGGGTGGTGGAGCGGAGGCGGGTTGAGTGGGAATGGGGGGAGGGAGTGGGATTGTTGTTGTCGTTGAGATGGGCGGTGTTGGTGTTCGTGTTGGTGTTTGGGTTCGGGGTAGAGGTGGGTAGAGGGGTGGTGGAGGAAGACATTGGCTGGTGTCTAGCAAGGGTCTGATGAGAGCGGTGGGTTCTAGCGGGGAGCCATATATGCGCCGCTGGTGGTTGGAGAGCGAGTATCTATCTATTCTTGGTGGTTGGGAGGTTCACATTGTACGGATAGGTGGGAGTGTGGCGCTGGCAAGTGCTGGGTCTGAGCCTGAGCCGGGCATTAGCTGGACGGGGAGATCATGGCAAGGAGAGACAGGCAACGGCATTATCCGGCGGCAAGCAGTGGATCAAGCGGAGGATGTCAGTCTGATGTTCTGATGTTGTGGTATTCTGGTGTATTTTGCTGGATATTTGGCGGTTGGAGCAGGTGAGGTTGAAGATGCAAACAGTGCAAACATAGACGTTATCTGATATTATTTATTATTTGTTTCGTCGGGAAATACAAAATTAATCTAAAACAAAGGAAACGGCATATCTAGCATTGACGAGTCTAAATAATGGTAGGTGGAAAGACTATGTGTACAAAAAAGGGCGCGGTATAGGTAAATAGGTAAGGGGGAAGAATACACGGCGGAGGAGTTGGAACTATGGGAAGTAGAAGAAAAGAAACTAGATTTTTGTTGAATCACTCGACTTGCAGGCATCGGAGACGGGCTTCGGTTTCGATGACCTATACAAAAGTAGGAATACTGTCAGTAACTGTCCGGGGGATAATAATAATAATAAGAATAAGAAATAATCTCACCTCAAGAGCCTGCTTCACCTCCAACGCCCTCCTCACATCCGCCAGCCAGTCCTTGCTCAACATCCTCGCCCACCCCTGCAGCCCATTCATCTCTCTCGCCGCCTCATCGAAATTCCCTTCCTCGAGCAGATTCTCCGTCCGCGTAAGCACGCTCTCCACATCATCCCCCACCGCGGACCCCTGCTTCTTAAACATCACCTTGCTCAGCACCAAACTGGCCGCGTGGCTGGTAATGCCCGCGTTCTCGGGCAGCAGACTTGCCTTGCGCACTTCAGCAGCCACACGGCGGAATCTGTCGACGAGCTGGGCGGGCGACGGGATCCCGCGCTGGTAGGAGGCGGGGCTGATGGAGGCGATGGCGGCGGCGACGACGGGGTCGTTGGAGGCCAGTTCCTTGACGGCGGCCAGTTCGCGGATGAAGGGGCGCGGGATGTCGGAGGTCTCGAGGGTGGTGCGGACAGCGTCGACGGCGACTTGCAGCTGTTGGGTCTTTAGGTTGACGTCGACGACCTCGTTCCAGTCAGCCGTGAGGCGCTCGAGTTCGGCCACGTTGGCGGTGAGCTCGGACAGTTTGCTCAGGCGGCCCTCGCGCTCGTTCTCGACCAGGGTCGCGACGTCGGAGAGGAATTTGCGGTTCAGCTCGATGGCTTGCTCGACAAGTTCGTTGCGCAGGCGCTGCTCAGCTACTTCCTGTGCCCGTTGGATCTCCGTGTTGATTTTCTCCTGGTATGCCTTGACGATCTTCTCGCGCTCGGCTTCGAACTCCTCGCGGTACTGGGCGGCATCTTCGGCGCGGACCTCCTCGATACGGCGGATCAGCTCTGTGGCGGACTTGTCGAAAGTGGCGTGGGCCTCCTTGATCTCCTCCTGAGCCGAGGCGTGAGCATCATTCCTCAGATCAACGATGCGTGCGCCAATCTTTGCAAGCTCCTCCTTGGCTTTGGCGACTGGGGCGGAGAACCTGCCGGCCGTCTCATCAGCGCCGATGACGGTAATGATATCGTTGAAAACCTTGACCAGGTCCTGAACGACAGGCTCATCCGACGCCTCCAGCTCCAGCGGCACAATAGTCGTCACGGCCGGAATAGCCGGCTGCCTTGGAGCCTCCTCCACCACCTGAGCTTCAGCTTTAGCAGCAGCCTGCGGCTTAGCCTCCTCCTCCTTTTTCTTCGCAGCCTCCTTCTTAGCAGCAGGCTTAGAAGTAGTAGAAACCTCCTCCTTCGCCTTCTCAACAACCTTCGTCTTCTCCGCCGGCGCCTCCGCATCCAACGCACTCATATGCGCAGGCTTAGCCTCCTTCTTCTCCTTCTCCTCCGACACCTTCCACGACAGCCCACTCTTACTAGGTATCGTCACCTGGGAGCCCTCCTCGCGCGGCGCAGCCGCGGGGCGCCGACTGATCTGCCGCGTGACATTGGGGAATCTGCGGCGGAAATCACGCTCCTCGAGATACAGCACGGCCTCCTCGCCGTAGGGCACGTACTCGGTGAAGAAATCGTGGAAGTTGTCGGAGCGCAGCGAGTACCAGACTCCGCCGGCATACGCGAGGCCGGTGGTCAGGAATAGGTAGAGGAGGAGGCGGCGTAGACGGCCGGTTTTCGGGGCTGGCGGGGGAGGTGGTGGTGGAGGCGAGGGGGTGTGTTCGGGCGGCGGCACGGCGGAACCGGGCGAGGTCTGGCCTTGTGATGCTGGAGAGGGAGGGGGCTTGGGCACGCCTTCGGGATGGATGGCTGAGCCCGTGGACGGGGAGGCGGGCGAGCGCACGTTTGGGTCGCTGGGGTTGGCGCTGTGTGGGCTGGAGGTTGTGGCGAAGGTTGCTTTGCGGCCAGCGTCCACGTCGGAGGATTTGGGGACGGCCTTGGGCGTTCTAGCAACAGCGTAGTGTCTCTGCAGACGGAGAATAGCAATTAGCAAAGGCAATGGGCGGAGATGGTCTATCCGGGCAGCATGTACTGACCTTGCCGGCAGTGCCACGCCCGGCTCTGGAGGCACGCAGCCATTGCGCAGAGGCGGGGGCAGAGAGCAGCTGGCGGCTGGACGCAATTGAAGTGCGCAGCATGGCGTGCGACACTGTCAAAGAGCTGGTCGACGAGACGCGGAGGGGGGGTTGGGGGGATGTGTTTATTTGTTTTCTGGAGTTGAATTGTTTGAGGTTGAAAAGACTCCGGGATTTTAGCGTGCAGCACCAGCCACACTTTGACGTAGGAATTCGGAACAAACAGGTTCAGCCACAGCTTGATTTAGCTGGATGAGGAGATAATTACAGTGCAATGCATTCATAAACAATGTTTCTATAGACTAGACCGTAGATAAATAGCAACATCACTAATTACTCGGCTACTGCTACTGCCTATCGCCGTTGACCTTCTCCGCCATGACAGAACCACAGACACAGGAAAAGAGACAAGAATGCATGAGAGTTCAGAAACACAAAAACGGGAATATAGAAACGCGTGAGGACGACACAGCCAAAATAACACCGGGAGCAACAGGGGGAAACAAGGAAACAAATAATAAGTGCAAAGGCAGGGACCCGCCGGACATGGTCTAATAAGAATGCGATATAGGGAGCCGTCGGTGGCGAGGCAGAAGATTACGCCCGCCTGCAGGCCCCCGGTTGAGGATGGTGACGAATACGATACGTGGGTCTGGAATAGCCAAAACTGCCACGGAGCAGCGTCTTTGCGAACTCCCGAAGAACCGAGATCAGACACCAGACGTAAGAAGCAGAACATCGGAGGCCACTAGGTCGCATACACAGACTGATACACATGGAGGGATGCCATTAGGAGAAACGAAAAGGGCAGATGTATATTGAGGAGGAAAGGTCGGGTTTAGCACGAGCAACCGTTCGACTGCGGCCCGGCGGCCTCGGGGCGCAGGTCGACGCCGGGTCTGGGGTTGGAACGTAGATTCCGCGGGCCGGCCTGGTCTAGCGGCAGTTTCTTTGCGATGGCCGTAAATAGTTCCCGCACATTCGTGGCTGACTTGGCGGAGGTCTCGAAGAAGAGGAGGCCGGCTTCCCGGGCGTATGCTTCGGCATCGGCGGTCTCGATGGCGCGCTTGTCGGGGCTGTCGGCGACGAGATCTAGTTTGTTTCCAGCCAGGGCGATGACGATGTTCTCGTTGGCCTGCCGTTGGAGTTCTTTTACCCACGACTTGGCCTTGTCGAGGGATGACTGGGGGCCGTCAGCTTTGCGGGGAGGAATAGAGCACGCCGGATCCGGGCAGACTTACCGCCTGGGTGATATCGTAGACGACAACGGCACAGTTTGCGTTCCGGTAGTACATGGGGGCCAGCGACTTGTATCTCTCCTGGCCGGCGGTGTCCCATATCTCGAACTTGACCGTTGTGCTCTCGTCGAGCGAGATGGTCTGGGTGAGAAAGGCGGCGCCGATAGTCGACTCCCGGTAGTCATCGAATTGGTCCTGTTCGCAATCAGCAGCGGCCCGCCATATTTACAGCGACGACGGGGTGTTTAATAGCAGCGACGGCACTCACTTTGACGAATCTCAGGACAAGAGAGCTCTGGCAGGCAGCAGATGAGAGTTAGCAGAGAAGCCCTCCACCGGCATTCCGGGGGCGGGTTCAAACCTTTCCAACGGCGGATTCCCCTAACAAAGCCGGCCTCGATCAGCAACGGGGAGCATACATATATCCAGAGCAGAAGAGGGACACGCACCTAGCAGGACGAGCTTGAACTGGGCAAAGCGGGCACCGGGGCGGCCGCCAGCAGCAGCTCTTGACGCCATAGTATGTAGGATGCAGCTGGAGGACAGACAAGCAGTAACAGCAGCTCGAGGCGGACAGGGCGGTAAACAACAGACGTAGCGGAGTGGGAGCTGGAGTTGGAGGGTGTGGATGTGGATGGTGATGTTGGATGTTGATGATGTTGGTGGTGATGATGATGATGTTCGGTTGGAATTTGCAGATGACGCCGGGCTCGACTTTACTTTCCTCCGCCACCAAAGACTTGACTTCAGCTTCGACTTCGACTTCAACTTCACGATTAAATACATAACTACTGACTACTACTATTCTATCCTATTCTATTGACATGCCCTGATCGCCCTCCACTGCCTCTTACTCCCTCTGCTTATCGCGACAACATGCCCGCCACCGCCCTCCCCTATCGCGATATCAACCTGCTGGTGTCCCCCTCGCACTATGCATTCCGCTCGGCCTCCTCCACCTCTGCCCCGACGCTGGTTGTCGACCGCCCGACCGGAGACCTGCGTCTTGACAATGCCTCTGCCCACGGGGCCAGGCGTGTGTCCAGCATTGCCGGCATCCTGGGCATCATCAAGCTGAAGCTGGGTGTGTTCCGCCTCAGCCCTGTCTGTTTTATGTCCCCCGTCCAGTGCTGACCCGTTAAATACCAGACAAGTACATCATCGTCATATCCAAGGCCCGTCCCGTGGGCAGGCTGAGAGGCCATATGGTCTACAAGGTCGTGGCCACCGAATTCCTGCCCCTGCGCGAACGGGCCCTGCACGACCCCGACGAGGATGCCTATCTCACCCTGCTCAAGAACTTCCTCCGCACCGGGCCCATGTACTTTTCCTACTCGCTGGACATCACAAACACCTTCCAGCGCCAGTCGCAGAGTGACCCGGCTCTGCCCCTGTGGAAACGCGCAGACGATCGCTTTTTCTGGAACAGGTTCATCCAGACCGACCTGATCGACTTTCGACTGGGCGCCAACGATGGAACCGGTGTGCGGTACGGCCAGCTGTCGGACATCGATCCCTTCATACTGCCCGTGATGTTCGGCATGATGAACATCACCTCCACCAAAGTCAAATCTACCCCCTTCACCTTTGCTTTGATCACGCGGAGATCGAGGCATCGAGCGGGCACCCGCTATTTTTCACGAGGCATCAACGAGCACGGCCATGTGTCCAACTACAATGAGACAGAACAGGTCGTCATTCTTAACGACTCGACTGGCGGCATGGCAGGCTTTGCAGGCGGTTCGGGAATGGAGAATGGCAAGGTTGGAGGCCAGGCGGGCAAGGACCTCCAGGTGCTGTCTTTCGTCCAGACCAGAGGCAGTGTCCCGGTCTTCTGGTCGGAAATCAACAATCTGCACTATACCCCTCGACTCCAGGTCCGCGGGGTCGACCTGGCAGCCAACGCGGCACGGAAGCACTTCACTGAGCAGATTCGAATCTACGGAGAGAACTACCTGGTGAACCTGGTGAACCAGAAAGGGCGGGAAGAAAAGGTCAAAAAGGCCTACGAGCAGATGGTGCGCACATTAGTTACATCCTCGACAGAGGCCACCGAGGCCGACGCGCTCACCACAGAGAAAGTACACATCGTGGAGCCAACTCAAACCGCCCAGCTAATGGACCATCTTCACTACGTCTACTTTGATTTCCACAACGAGACCAAGGGACTTAAGTGGCACCGCGCGGAGCTTTTATTGAACCGCCTTACAGACGGCTTACTAAAAGGACAGTACTTTCGTGGAACCGAAGCCCCTGGCAACAACTCCGGCCCCTTGGATGTCCGCACGCTCCAGTCCAGCGTGGTGCGTACGAATTGCATGGACTGTCTGGACAGAACGAATGTTGTGCAAAGCATGCTGGGTCGCTGGACCTTGACACGCCAGCTGGTTGATGTTGGGGTTTTGCAACCTGGCGAGTCGGCCAGCGACGACAAGGAGTTCGAGTTCCTCTTCCGTAACGTCTGGGCAGATAACGCAGATGTTGTCTCCAAATCTTATTCTGGAACCGGCGCCCTCAAAACTGACTTCACTCGAACTGGTGAACGGACCAAGGCTGGCATCCTCCAGGATGGCAGTAACTCCCTCACTCGATATGTCCGAAACAACTTCCTGGACGGGCCAAGACAGGATGCTTTTGATATCTTCCTCGGCGCCTACCTCCTTACGGATGCTTCTGCTGGCAGCAGGCTACTTTTGGTGGATCGACGACCCATCGTGATCCAGTCCATCCCGTACGTCCTGGGCGCAAGTATCTTCATGATCCTCGTCGCTACATTCAGCCGCCGTCTGCCTGACTCTGCAGCCTGGCCGTTGAGGCTATTCCTCATATTCTGGCTGGTAGTTGCAGGGTACTGTATGCGTTTCATCTACGCCCACGGGATGCTTTATGTGAGTTCAAATTATCTACCCTTGTACTATGAAATCTCGCTAACCCAAGCTGTCAAAGGTTAACTGGCCCAAACTCAACACTCCCGTCGCTGCAACAGAGGGCTGCCTGGACGCGCTTGGAAGCGCGCACCAGGACAAACTCCTCGGACGGTTCATTACAGCCGGAAGACACCAGCGCGGCTTCAGCAACGCGCGGGTGGGCTACATGGAAGAAGGAAAGAAGAGGATTGAATAGACTATTCTCCTTGGATCCATGGCCTTGTTTTATTCACACTGCACTATACTTTTTTCCCTTGGTTCTAGAAATATTTGATTCCTCGTACCCGTTTGTTGTTATTGTCTGAGCGATTCCCCAGTTGTATGATTACCTTCTTATCCGTCGTATTCTTCGATCCTCTACCTTCTTTTAATCTAGAGAGATGCCATGGCCTTTTGTTGTTTGCTTCGTTCATCTCATGTCTTCATCCCAAGTCAGGGGAACTATCTGCCAGCCAGTTCCGCCTCGACCACCCCCCCAACACTGTATCTAGACCTGTCCCATTCCATAGCCAGTTTATAATAGTCCAAACCTGCCATTTCCATCTATTTCCAAACTGTCTCCTCAAGAAATGTCGTCTAGTCCCTCCCAGTACCTCTGGCTGATGACAGCGCCAAGCCCGCCTATCAAAAATCCTCCGACCTCGCTCCCCGCCTCAACTCCAACTTGAAATATTAATCTACAACCTCCGACTCCATCCCACCACTCCCCAATGCTCCCGCCCCTGCGAGGGCAATTGTACTTCGCCCGAAGAGCCCACTTCCCTCTCCGCCGCTTTTCCAGGAACTACGCAGCCATGGGGCGCGGGTACGAGGTTCGTCATCGCGTTTCCCCTGGGCTAAATATTTGCGGAGGTGGCGGCGGCGCGCTGACTGACAAAAAAAAACAACAGGATGCCATTGCGGCGCTCAACTCGCTCCAGTCGAACTTCTCCGTCGTCAATGCGATTCGCAAGGCCGGGCCGGGGATGAATCTGCAGGCGATTCCGGAGATGGTGGAGTGGTGTCGCAAGATTGGATATCAGGTGTGCGCCTACCTACCCCCTCCAGCGCCCAGAGGATGACGGGATATATAAGTTACGACAGTTTGGCATTATGTTATTGATGGGCTATGCTGAACAATCTCCCTATATCTAGCCCTCCGACCTAAACCGCCTAAACCTAATCCACATCGCCGGCACAAAGGGCAAAGGCTCAACCTGCGCCTTCATCTCCTATATCCTCCGCCAATACCTCCCATCCTCATCCTCATCCTCCGCCCCGTGCAAGATCTCAAAAATAGGCCTCTACACCTCCCCGCATCTCCGCTTCGTCCGCGAGCGGATCCAAATAAACAACGAGCCCCTCACCGAGCCCCAGTTCGCCAAATACTTCTTCGAAATCTGGGACCGGCTCGAGACCTCTGCCAAATCCGCCGGCCTCGACCCCGCAGACCCGTCCACGAAGCCCGTCTACTTTCGCTTCCTAACCCTAATGGCCTTCCACGCCTACCTCTGCGAAGGGGTGGATGCAGCCATTATCGAGTGCGGGATTGGCGGCGAGTACGATACGACGAATATCATCGATAAGCCCGTCGTGGCCGGCATCACGAGTCTGGGCATTGACCATCAGAGCATGCTGGGGGATACGATTGAGGAGATCGCGTGGCATAAAGCGGGAATCATGAAGCCAGGCACCAAGGCATTCACAGCACCGCAGCTCGAACCGGCCATGGAGGTCCTCCGCAAGCGCGCGGCGGAGAAGGGCGCGGACCTATCCGTCGCAACAGGCCATCCAGAACTAACGGCCGGAACCCCCAAGGCCATCCGCCTCGGCTTGTCGGGAGAATTCCAATATCGAAACGCAAACCTGGCCGCATCCGTCGCGGCGTCATTCCTCCGCGCCCGCGGGGTGCCAGATACAGATATCCCCAACGACGACGACGACCTCAGCAGCTCCCCACTCCCGCAGAAATTCAAGCAGGGGCTTGAAAGCACGAAGCTAGGCGGACGGTGCGAGAAGCGCGTGGAGAAAAACATCGCGTGGCATATTGATGGCGGACATACGCTGGATAGCATCGAAGCGACGGGGAGGTGGTTCGCTTCACAGTCACAGTCACAGTCGCAATCGCAACCATCCACCACCACCACCACCACCACCACCACCCCAACCCCCCGCATCCTAATCTTCAACCAACAAACGCGAGACAGCGTCGGCCTCGCCCGCGCCCTCCACTCCACCCTCATCTCCTCCTCAACTGTCCCACTCACATTCACCCACGCTATCTTCTGCACAAACGTCACCTTCTCCCAAGCAGGCTACCGACCTGATCTAGTGAGTATAAACACCAACGCGTCGGATGTTGAGACGCTGAGCGTGCAGAGGACGCTGGCAGCTGCGTGGAAGGAACTTAGTCCGGCGACGGAGGTTAGGGCTGTGGGGACGATTGAGGAGGCGGTGGGGGTTGTTAGGGGGGTTGCGAAGGGGGTTGGTGGGGAGGTGCAGGTGTTGGTTACGGGGAGTTTGCATCTTGTTGGGGGGTTGTTGGAGGTTTTGGAGACGACTAGTGGGTGAATTGGGGTGGAGAGCTGCTGGTGTTGGTTATGTATGTGTGGGTGGGTGGGTAGGGGAGGGGGGGGTATGAGAGGTGAGGTATAGGGGGGAAGGGTATATTTCAGCTGCATTTCTTTGCGTGCAGGGTGTTTGCATAAGTATTACTTTCTGTATCTGCATATTTCATGCTGTGTTTGCTTTTTCAACAATTCCCCCTTTATTTCTGGTTCTGTTTTTGATTCCTTTTCAACAATGATTTGGTCCTTTGCAAGATACAGCATCCCCCCACTATGTAGCTGCATCCCCTTGGGCCTTCTGTATACTACTTCCATCTATCCCCATTAAAAGCATGCTCACATAAGTATAAAAGCAAAAAAAGCATACTAGTAACAAAACATCCTTCCCTTATAAGAAGCTACATCTATGTCCTTAATCTATGTTCACCAATTAACATAAGAGATTAAACTATAACTATAGCCTTTATACCTAACTGATCTGAAGGCTGGCTGCCTATTCATAGAAAAGACATACATTTCTTCCTAATGTACTTCTAAGTCTGTTGTTTACAGTGTTTTAATGTTAATTACCTATATCTCTCTGTAATTCTTATCTCTCTCTTTTTTACTGTATAATTAATTTTCACTATTCTTTACCCCTTCAGTCTTCTTACTAAGAAATACATTATATATCAGCATGCTTAGAGACCATCTTTTGAACCTTAGCTGGTTAACATATATTCTTAAAAGTAAGCTATTTATCAGTAACTATGCATTATGTGCCTACCAACAGTATTATTGCAATATTCTTTAGCATTTTTTTAATCAGAAAAATTCACATCTATACAGCACATGAATGATAATCAATTCGGTGGCCCAGAGCTTGTTTAATAAAGTTTATTGAAATGGTTAACTTAGCCATGAGCTGGCGAGCCATGGCGCTGGCACTTGGTTAATTAACTACGCTTGTCCAAACATCTCCCTCATCGCTGGTTGTCAACGCCCCCTGTGATGGCTGGCAATGCGCCGCCGACGTCGCCATGCCTCCACTTCCCAGCAGAGGGAATCACCTCCAGTTGTAATGTCTGCAGGATCCAGAGTGGTGAGGTAGGCAGACCACCTTGTCAGGGATGGGAGAACTTCCATCCAAACAAAACCCGGATAGCCATCTGGTTGATGATATACTATCTACAAGGGTATTCCACCTTCCTACGGCAGGTTGAGGCAGGTTTGTCTCGCCCTTCAGTTACGCGAAGAGATGCCTTTTCTAAAAGCAGTACTAACTAGTAGTATCTGCAGGCCGTGGCGGGGTTTAAAGGGGGGAGGGGAAAGTTGCTCTCAGGGAGCAAGTTCTCCCCCTAAATGCCTAGGAGATGTGACCCAACGTGCATAGCATGCCTGCACAGAACTATCAGTGTCGGCGGTCTGTGGTGTATTTAATATGCGCCCGTTTCCCATCACTTATCCGGGTTCCAGGATGGATTAAAAACCGTTTGATCCAAAGGGCATTCCATATCCCCTTTATTATTGTTGTTGTCTCGCCACCACCATGTCCACAGTCAACCTAGTCAAATACTATTTTTACAAGGGGATGATTCCCAGAGATCCAGATCTTCTGCAAAACATGGTTTCACTTGCCTATCAAACAGCCAGAGACAGAAAGCTTTATCCCAAGGCTATTCTCATTAGGTGAATACCCCTGTGATGCAATGAAGCCGCAAGAAGGTATGCTAAAAAACATGCCCTTAATAGGTCTCGACCGCACAAAACGACCACGATGAATGGAGAGCATCAGGAAGACCCCAATGGCTGGCATTTGACCTTCTGCTACAAGGACCAGGAGCAGCTCACGAACAACGTGCACACCGCTTGCCATGGCTATACTCCGGGGAAAGACAACTGGCAGCTGGTGAAATCTACCCACGCAGGAACCAAGCTTGACTCGGTGTTGAAGAGGAACGGCAAACCCGTTTGGCCATCTGCAAGCGAGTTAGAAGTGGCTCCTGAAGTCGGTTACGGGCATATTCCATCTCCAGACGAAGCTGAAAGCGAACCAACAGCAGCTTGAGGGTGAAGGAATGCGGCGGTCTTTCTGGCTGTGGTTATTGAAGTGGTGTTTTCAATTAATTGCGTGCGCGAATGTTTGGACCACCATACTAGTTTTGAAGTCTCATTTCCCTGTTTATTTATTCATTCATTTCTGGTTCTCTTCTCTAGGAGCAGGGCAGAATGACGGTGGGTGTTTAATGTCTGGCAAATTCCAAGGATATTTAGCCAACAAGATGACCCCATGGCTCTTTTCTAGTTATGTAACTACTTTTCCATCGAGCGCTGGAAGCGCCCACCTTACCATCCATTCGGACTCGATGGTTTCCGTAGCAGTAAGCCTTTCATCCGGTCTATACGCCAGCATCCCCCTTAACATGTTAAGTAGGGCGGTCTTCTCCGCTTCCCCGATGTCCTCCATTGCGCTTCCCCGGCGCGGCTCCTGTATAGAATCAACAAAGCGGCCAACAAACGGTCTGCCTGCTCCTCTAGATATTCTCTCAGCATCGTTTGTAAACCATCTCTCCCGCGCATCCCATTTCTGCCACCAGTCACAGGGCAGCTTTCCAAGAGTATCTACATGCTCTTTAATCATCCAGTCGCTGGACGGATTGAAACCCTCAAACAGCGCCCTTTGTCCCATAATATCCCAAACAGTACATGCAAGTGACCATATATCAGAGGGAAATGACAGGGGTTCATCCAGTGAGAAAAAGGTTTCTGGAGGGGCGAGAATGGCAGGCGTATTGGAATAGCGACGTTGAGAGATAGCTGGCAGAAACGATTCCCCAAAGTCATTGATGAAAATCTTTGCTTCAGAAGGAGTCACAAGTTCGCTTTCTCTCCCCAGCCAGATGGGCACAACGCCATGAGTAGGAACCCCATTGGAAAGTGGCTTGCCGTCGAGACGCACGAATGGCTCGATATTAGGATGGCCATATTTTCGGTATAATTCTCCGGGGGAAAGTCGGTCTATGCTCTTCGGCAAACGAAACATTATATTTCCTGCATGGAGGTCTGGCAATTGAGTCTCATTAATCAGAAGGCACCCTAAAGGACATGCAAAAGCCTGCTGAATGAGTAATTTCAATGACAAAATATACATACCGGCGTGAACCACCCCTCGATGATGTAAGAAAGTGACAGCTTGTATGACCTGGGCGGCAATGGCCCTGGCCACAGGCAAGTTGAAAAGTCTGGTATATGATGCATCTTTCGCCTCAGCGAGGGTCATCATCCCAGGCTCTGTAACAAGGCATCTGTGTCTTCCGTTGGGGCCATCGAGGGAAAACATATCCAATGCTTGGGGTATCAGAGCTCTTCCAGGCTGTCCTTCGTCGCTTGGTTCCGAGACTGCCAGCGAGTTTAGGAGCTCTCTCTCTGGCATATCTGCTTCAGCGACGGCGATCTTGACGGCCACGTACTTTTTCGTCGCTTTATCTCTTGCCAGCCAGATTGTCGAGTATGTACCAAAACCAAGCTTATGCACGACGTGGTAACGGTCACTAAGATGATCCCCAATAGCGACGGGGTGATACCCTCCGGGACGATAACGCTCGGGCTTCTCTATGTCGTCCAGAGGCATATATTCGACAGGAGTATGTCTTTTCGGGGACTGGGGAGTGAAAGAATCCATTCCACGGGGAGTAGTAGTGATATTTCTAGTACGGGGTCGTGGAATCCGGCTCAGTATACCTGATGAATGTGGTGCAGCGGCAAGCAGAGGCCATAAGCTGGATGGTACAGGCGGTCGAGGGATACTAAATAAAGACTGGAAGCACCTTGTCATGACAAGCAATAAATAATAAGCCAAGGGGACTGTTCAGAAGCGTCTCCCAATGTATCTCCACAGGTTCGTTTTGTCTTGCGTTGGCTCTTCTGGGTTTCAGTTCTGGACAATGAAGAAACCAGGCCCATGCTTGGCATTCAGTCTTCCTCATCCACAGCAACTTTCATCCCCCATGTTTACATATGTTTATCATGATAACTACATGTATTGGCCAGTATGACTGTGATTCAATGGGATTGATATCCTGCTGGTTATATTCCTATTTTCTCATCATTTTCATATTTTGTGCGCTCTGTAGTGTATTCAGTCAACACCATTCCCAACACCATCATCCATTTATTTACTATCCTAGCTCCAAGTGATCAGGGGGCCGCCTGCATTTGGTTCGGGAGTTATCTTATATTTTCGATACTGACGCCACAGGTAACTAACGAAGGAGCCCCTGAAACTTCGGGGGATTGGCTTTTTATTATCTAACTTTCTCGTTTTTGTTGAAGAAGACAAAAATATTAAACCGACCATGATGTTTAAATTATCCAAGGTCAATTGAGCTCTCATATCCCAAAATTTGACCTAAACGGCAGACCTCGAAACCGGATACTCGTCTGTGAATCCCCTGTTATTTAGAAAAATCTCCGCCCATGTATCCTCAAACTCGACAAACTTGATAAGGCCATTGCGACCACTGACGCTGCACCCAAGAGCGATTTCAGTTTGAGAATATCCAGTAGAAAACCATCTGTAAATACTTCGAAGTCTAGAAAGCCAGAATATCGGAGATCCCAAGGCCATTGGAAAGTTACCAAACATAGTATCAGGTCAACCAGTTTGAGATATTGCATAGAATGCTGTCCAAAGCACAGAGAATGGCTGTAACTCTACCCACTTTCGGCTTGGCCCTGAATACACAAATCATCCATGATAGATAGCCTCGATTGAGAGCTGAATTTGAAAACTTGGGTTGCAAAGGGGGTTTTGACTATCAAGGGGTTAAGCCATATGTTTTCAAAGCGAAGTTTATGTTTTAGTTTACCCGAGCCTTCTGGTTAACCATGAAACAGGGCCGCGTGGCCTAATGGTTAAGGCGTTGGTTTTCGGCACCAAAGATTTGTGCGTTCGAATCGCACCGTGGTCGTTTAATTTTTTTTTCCACTTGCAGTTTTTTTCTCTTTCTCTTCCGCATTAAACTTGCTATTAAGATATTGTACGGAGTACGTGGAGAGAAAATGATTTCCCTGATATCTACTAGCATGTAGTTACCCATTCTGCCCGCCTCGGACCATTGCACTGCATAATGAATGGCAGTTCGACGCTTGACCCCGCCCCTGTTCGATTTTGCACCAGGCTGCTTTCTGGTGGGAGATGCATTTCTTCCGTGTTCAATGCCAACTCTTGGGGCAAGAATAGCTAATCGCTTTAGAATCCGGTGTAGCTGAGCTGTACTAGTATTTCTCAGTCTTTCCAGACCCGGGCTGAGGTAGTATGGAATAGCAGCAGCGGCGGAGCCCCTTATCTTGGACTCAATACTACTATGTACGTACATGTACAACATACATTATTACGACTCATAATGCCGATCTGGTGGCCACAGGCTCAGCCCGGCATAAATCCCTTGGGTGGGTTTCTTTGCTTCTGAAGCGTTCACTGTCTGTCATTGGAACAGGGCTGATTCCATACTCTGTATCTCGGGCCATGCACATTTACAGGGGACTATTGCCATGGCTTGTCTCTATGGCCCTTCCCCCTTATACCATGCCCACACTGAGTTTGCTCTATCTCCTCGTGGGACTCTGAGGGAACAGCTGAATGCACACTCTATCAATGTCACTGCCGAAACTCCAGCTGCCTTGATCCCGGGCCAGGTAAGGTAACATCATGAGAGGGGCCTAGGAATTATCAAGGGGGATTCAGCGACCCCATAGGGACAGGGTGGGGAAAAAGCAGGGTAAATTTAGAGCGTGTGATAATGACCGGGACAAGTTGGCTAATGACCGGGAAAAAAAACCACTAAGTTGAATCAAGTATAGTGTGTACACAGGCCTTACATAGAAATTCCTTAGTGTTAAGATGGGTGCCCTGTGCATCAACCCCACCCACTGTCTCCCCTTCCAACCTCCACACTGCAGGTTCACTTACTAATAGCTTAGTCATCATATGTCATGTTATATACTGTTTGAAT
>JANTQH010000061.1:128730-214585 GCA_032988465.1 Onygenales sp. PD_10 | reverse complement strand
TTACAGTCAAATCTGCATGATATTTTCCCATATTTCTATAATTAAAGAGAGAGATAGCGGCGAGTGACGTCGGGGGAAGTGAAAATTAAAGGAAATTGAAAATTAAGAATTGAAAGAGCAAGCTCTAAGGAAATATATAGGTTGTTATACATACCAGAGGTTAGGTGTGGGCCGAGTGTAGAAAAAACAAAGAAAGAAAACGAGGGCCATCGCATGAAAAAGTGTGACGTTATTGTTAATCGAGATAAGTAAAAGTGAGGTTAACATGCGAGAAACAGTCGTGTGTATCGTGAAGAGATGAAACGAACGTATATTTCCAACCAGTAGAGAAACACAGGGCTGAGGTGCATTGGAATGATCATTAGTGAAAGGGCCGTAATCCATAAGGTAATGAAAACATTAGCTCCGTCTCGTTCCGCCGCCATGCTCCTGTATTTCCTCTGGGCTCAGGACAGCTACCTTCTTGCTCATGAGGCCCCGAAGCTCGGGCGTAATGATTCGATCCTTGTCAATGGGTTCTTGGGTGGGAGATGTAGTAGTGCTAAGGCTATGACGACCTCCAGAGGTAGAAACATTGTGCGCAGTTGATGCAGGGGGAGATTGGGATTGAATTCTTCCGCTAGGACCCGACCCGACCATCCGTCGACGAACAGGGGGGCCCGGGAAATGGGACTTCTTATCGATGGCTTCCACTTTCTTTTCGAAACGGTGGAAGAGGGCTTCTGCTCGAGCGAGGATGGGGACTAGGTCCATGGTGTTGGAGAGTTCGTTGACTGATGGGCATTTCGGTTAGACATATGGTATGGAACTGAGTAGGCTGATGGTACGTACTGTATTTTAATACTTCATCGAAGTGCTTGAGATGAGCCATGATCACGTCACGGTGCTTTTCAAGGATTGCCAATGCGATGAATAGGTGGAAGCTGCTTGACAACCAATCCGTCCAGAGAGCTTCCCAGAGGCGCAGGATGTCGACCCATTCGAACTCTCGCTTATACCAAACAAGCAGCATACGGAAGAAAAAGAAGAAATTTGTGCTATCAGCAGACTGAAGATGGAGATAGAGCTGCGGGTCCATTAATTGGACAAGCTGGTCAAGGGTGAGTAGTTGTGACCGCATGCCTGATTGATCGCGTAGGAAATTCCGCTCCTGTGGGCAGAGTGTTAGAACGGACCGGTATCAAGAGAGTTAGTCTCCGTCGACTTACCATTCGGTCCATGAATCCAACAAATCCCCAGAAGGCTACAGCGTCGTCCTGCATTACCGCGTAGATAGGGGCTAGAAGGTCGCTCATACCTTGGACGTAGCCAAGATCACGGTTGTACTCGTTATAGGTGAGGAGCATGTCTTTCATTTGCTCCATGTGGACGTTGGTACCCGTCTCCGCGTATGGGGAATCCGGATCTGGGTGAGGAATGTCTTCGCCTGCAAATAACGGAATCGTGCGATCTGTGCGGTGTACGTCCTTCTCTGCATGGCGGACAGCGAGTAATGGTCGTTGTTAGGTCATCAGAGGCAAAAAGAATATGCAAGTTGTGATAAGGGGATATGACAAACCTATTCTAGCTTTCTGTTCCTTCCACCACTCAAGATCCTCTGCTGACGAGACCCCCTCGACTAGTCGTTCCCACCACGCACCCTTGAGCCGGATGTACTCATCCCGTTTTGAGCTCATGATTGCCTTTCGCTCATCACTGCTACTATCCCAGGAATATACTCCTAGGAGAAACAGCCAAGCCTCTTTCCTGACGCCATCATTCAGGTTCAGACCTCCGTGGAAAATTCTCTCCTTGGCTTCGTCGGTAGTAATCTGCAGTCGCCCAGTTGCCGAGTCAAACCAACCGTTCCATTCTTCCATGGTAACAGGCTTCCGCTTATCCGCAAGCGACAGGTTCGCTGCCTCCATGTTTAGGATTTCAAACTCGCCAACGGAACTGTCCTCCATTTCCATCATGTCCCTTGCAGTCCAGATCCGCTGGTTTCGCTCGCGCTCACTCTGCTCGGCAATTCCCATTGCCCATCGTGCTAGGTACAGTCTAGCACTATCAAACTCATCTTGAAGTGTTTGGATCTCTGGATTCCGCATAAGACGCCTCACTTGAAGGGGAACCCTTGGATTGTCTGCAATATCTTGAGCTGTTCTTCTTGTAAACGTAGTGATTTTACTGAGCTGCTCGAGTACTTTCCATCGTGTTTCTTTCAGTACTCGGGTGATTGGATCCATCTCCCCATCCTTTTGGCTGCTTTGCCCTGAACCCTTTGCCGCAGAAGCACGATGGACTGTCAACGGTTGCCCGAAGGACGTTTTATCTTCCTCCGATGGATCGATCAGATACGCACTAGGATCAGCACCAGACCTTTCAACAGTGACGTATCTTTTAAGCCATCGCAAAACTTCATCGCCTCCCCAAAACATACTCCCGTCCTCACCAAAGGGATCAAAACTTTCCCTTGCCCGTTTCTTTTTCTGCAATATCGTGGATTCGCACTCTGTATCATGGAAGAACAGAGCAGGAAAACTGTCACCTGCCCTTGTATTTATAACCAAACTACCAAACCACCAGCCCAAACTAGGCGGTCGAACGAGCAACGAATATATCTGGTTCAGGGGAACTGCGAATGCGTAGAGGCCGATAGAATCAGAATAAACTGTTGTGGTTGGTAGAGGTGGCACAAGGTATGACTGGCGCGGAGGAGAAGCATTATCGGACAAATCAACTTTCACGTAGGTGCTATACGCATCGCCCAAGGAGGACTCCGGAACCCAGGCAAGCAAATATGAGGATGCATCAGCCTTTGGCGGGCTGGAGGACGATTGCGGCTGGTCGAGTCTACTAGAGGCAGCAGGCTTTTGTTGTATTAGAGCAATAAAGCCCGGGATATTGTCTTTTGACGAGGGAGAAGGATGCACGTAAACCTGAGGAAGAAATGGATCAGCTTGGTGCGTCAAGGGTGCATCGTCTGTAATATCGGCATAAAGGAGCCGTGGAAAAAATACCTTGCTTTTGGAAAACAGCAGCTTCACACCCTTCCCCGTTCTAGTGTGAGTAATAGTATTATACTCGCCTTCCTCAGCGTCGCTCACATCGTAAAATGAAGCAGTTGGAGAAGCCGGAGGCGTCATGCGGGCGGCTGACCCCGCCATGTTGCAGTGGAAGCTTGGGCTCGGCAGCTAGCAGCAAAGTGTGGAAGAGAGAATACTTGAAGTCTGGAAAGGTTAGTTTTCGGAAGAAGCTATCGTGTAGATGTGCCGTTCGCAAGATGGAACCGTCAGGAGCTCACCGGCGCAGCCAAGTTGATAAGCTGATGGATGTTCCGTGACGTATGTTGCGGGGCTTGGCGGGCCGGGCCAGATCGGGCAAGGCGTGGTCCAAGTCACCTGATATCGCGGTTCTCCCCAATATCAAATTATCTCACAACATCAACCTCCGATTGATCAATGGTATCGTCCGCCTGTGTTCTCTGAATGCGGTCTGTTGCAGATACTCCCCGTCCGTCGAGTTTTCGTCCCGTATGCTGAGGCAGAGGATGCTCAATTCGCCCCCTTCTCTCGCCCTCTTTATTCACCCAGTATCAGGCAACAACAATCAGCACCCGCGACGCCTACGCAATCTCCAGCGCTATTTCCAAAGGCTATACGTATGCTCGCAAGGGGGCTTTTCTTTGAAATTGTTGTCGTGGTCCAGGAGCTGGCATCACGCAGCTTTAATGCGCATAGTCCGCCCTGCGTGGTCCTCTTCCATATTCTAGGGGCGGGTTAATGACTCCCATGGATTTCTTATTCTTCACGCTTGAATCACATACGCATACATTTCTGCCCTCTACAGAGTATCGCAAGGACTTCACTCAGTGACCGCCAGAGGCCAAGGATTTCCGTAGATTGAGGCTGAGGGAAGGGCGGAGCAGCAGAGTCCCCAAAAGTCAGCCTTAGGATGTTTGTCTGAATGGACCCTTTCTTTTTTTTTTCTCCACAGGCATCCAGGTTCGTTTTACCTCCTTTTGCCTCTGGGGCGCCTCAGTTTCATATGGCAGAGACTTGTGCGATCATTTCCACAAGCTATGTCCCTAGAAAATATGAGCAGTGCGAGCTGATTTCAGGCACGTCGATATCTTCATGCGCCGACAGCCTTAGTTAAGATAATGACCTTAAATTTTTGAGGAACGAAGTATTGTTTGTCTGCGCCCCCAAATAATCCAAAGATTACGCAGATAAGCCTTCGAACAGGGCAGCCCTAGAAGTACTTGGTGACTTACAATTGCTATATGCAGGATATCAATCTTCCAAGGAAATTCTAACTCTTTAACCACATATTATGAACAGGAATACAATGAAATCAAAAGCTGGTTCCACAACATCCCATTATTTTACATCTGATATATTATCGCGTCTTTGGGAGAAGACACAAAGACTCCACTGCACTGGCAGTTACATCTAGCAATGTGAATGGCTCCGAGAGGATTACCAACTTCGCCCCTGATAGGATTCCCATTGGGCATCGCTGATTCGCCAATTCCTAAGTCTTGCTGTCTCCTTGTTGGCCTTCGGGTTTGACAACCTGTTACGGAATAGACGCCATTCACTCCACCAAGCAGCAGTTATAAGAGTCTCAGCATGCGAACCGGGGAAAGGGACTATCTTATTCCAGCAGAACTGATACTACTCTACACATCTTGAATTGCTGTTTTTAGCTATTTATGAGAACAGGAAAAGATGGCAGAACTGCAAAGGACTCTTCCTGCCTCATGGTACAGGAGCGTTCCTCTTTACCAGCTAGAACGCCGGGCTGTTTTCTTGAAAGTATGTAGTTTTCAATTCCTATACCTTTGAACTCTCCTGGCTAACATATCCCTAAGGCATGGTATCTACTCGGGCCGGTAACGCGTTTCCACGAGGTTGACACAAAAGTCCACTATGAAATTGCTCAAGAACATATATTCGTTCAAAGATGCTCAGGAACCTCAGCCCTTCCCACCTCTAATGAGTTGAGAGTTGAACATGAGAAAACAGTGCGTATGATTCTCTCTGTGTCTCATTTCCCACCGATGTCGGTTCTCTTCTCATGTAATTGCCAAGGGTCGGGAATTACCATGCCACCTGACGCCAACCGGGTTATTATTCGCTGCGATCTCCCAAGATGCGCCCAGCTTTTATGAATTCTATCCTGATCTTGAGCCTCTTCTGGAGCGAGTCGACTTTACGAGGCTCCCTCATCGGCGCAGCATCAAGTATGAAGGGAATTTCAATTGGAAAACAATGTATAATCCCCTTACCCTGAAGTTCAAATCCATGCACAACTAACATTGGAATTTTCTTAGGGTGGATGGTTATCAAGAATGCTTACATTGCCAATACACCCACCCTTCTTTCTCGATCTATTATCCTCCGACATTCTACACGGTTTATAACCACTTGAACTTTTCCCAACATATCGCCGACCCGAAGAAGCCGGATGACGGACTCTTCCTCTATTTCTTCCCAAATTGCACTTTAAACGTGTATGGAGGTGGAATGTCTTCGTTCCGCGTGTGCCCAACCGAGGATCCAAACGTCACTCGAATGGAATTCGACTATTACCACCTTGAGTCTGGCGATAAGTTCGAAGAATATTTCAAATTCGTCCGCCAGGTGGCCATGGAGGACTATGAGTTGTGCGAGAAGGCACAGGAAAACTTGCAGAAGGGGGTGTATAACGAAGGAATCCTGAATCCAGTCAAGGAGACCGGAGTAGCGTGTGAGTCCAATCCATTCACCTTGTCCTCATTTTCATCCTATACGGTGTGGTTCGATTTTAATCGAGGCGTTTCCCTTCTCAATTTCAGACTACCAAAATCGCGTGTTCGATCTCGTTACCGAACAGCACAAGGCCGAGAAAGTGCTCCGTGCTCCGAAAAAGGCGGTGGGGGAAGGCCACGACTCCCCCGCTCGGGTTGCTGAGGTGTTCGTTTGAATTTGGGCCAATTAGAGTCGCATATCTTCACATTGATCCCATATGATGGAGTTAGAGATCCTATTATGGTATCGAATGGCAATACAGTGGAGTTTTCAAAGGATCCCTTTCCATAACTTTATGGCGGATTTGATGTAACCACTTCCCAGCTCATATCAATCAAGACCTGCTTAATGCATTCTTTATCCACTTCATTGTCATCCTGCTATGATTATCTGCATTATAGAATAGCTCCACCAGTATATATCCACAGGCATCATTACCTGCCCGCTTAAACTCCATTATATGCTTCCATCTCACCCATCTAGAATCTAGACTATCACCCCGTCCAACAAACCACGCGCGAACATCAAACTCCTACCCCTTCTACCCGTCGACCCTCGCACATAGTCTTGCAGCATATGACATATCCCTGTCCAACAGTGAAATTTCCGCTACCTGGTACGGAGTAGTTGGCCTATTTAAGGCTGCTTTCAGCTGGCAGTTGGATGATGCAGTCAGAGTCTCAATCCTTCCAGGATTCAGGATCCAGGGTCCCAAACTGAAAACGGTAGCCAGTCACAAGAAGCGGAATTTCGAGCCTGATTCGGAAATGTTATGAATGGACGAATCAGGTAGCTTCAGGCTGGAAGGGGTGGGCTTGGGTTGTTTAAAACCTTAAATTATTGTTTCGGGGATTTTTTTTTTGTCCTGTTCAGGATTCGGATTCGGTTTTATGGGGTATGTTCAAGTTGAACGGTCGTGGAGCTGTCGATGGATGGATGCCGGCTGATAATGGCGGATTAATATGGAATTTAGTTGGATGCCAGGGACGTGGAATGGAAAGAAATGTCAATCACCTGGGATTGTTTGTGTGGAGAAGGAGGGAGGATCCTTTTGACAGTTGGGGCTGTTTATTGCTTCCTCTTTGTTTCGTGAATAAGTATTTAACCAGGTATGTAGCTATATATTTGCTTCCTCCCGTTTATATCTAGTTTCTCCCCCCCCGGGTCGGACCATCTATGTCAAATCATCCCTTGGTATCCAAAATAGACCCTAATATCTAGCAGCTACTCATAACCAAACCGTGGTTGGAATATAATGCAATATCCCACATTATCATTGCCCGCGACCTATGCCGCCGCCGCCATCCCAGTCCTCTTATTTGCGTTATTCGCGGCAACGGGGAAGTACGATGTCTTCGGCAGATCATGGTTGTCCATAGCGCGTCTATTCAATGTTATCAATTCGAATGCGCATGGCGGTAATCGATCACGGGGCGGCAGCACTTTGCTGAATGCAAATGACGAACCCTCGGTGGATGTCTCGAAAGAATCTGATTTCCCGACAAACTGGTGGACGGGCGAGGATGTGTTCTTGTTGGAGAGGCGTGCTGTGTTTAGCAAGGTAAGGGGCTATTTCTTTGCTATGGTGCCTCATTCTGAATGTTGCCTTCTGCCCATGAACAAACACGGGGGAATATCTATCCCCAGACCCACCCACCCCAAGAAACAGCCAGCAAAGGAGGGCAAGAAAACACTTTTAATAATAGCGAAGTTCAAATAAACTCAATTTAAAAACAAAAAAAACAGACCTGGCTTTTTATTGCCCACTCCAGCCGCTTCATGAAACCGGGCGACTACCACGCCTTCGACGTCTGCGGTTTCCCCCTTTTCCTCATCCAGGGCAAAGATGGCGTCCTCCGGGCATTTCACAACGTCTGTCGACATAGGGCGTATTCGATCACCCGGAAGAAGTCAGGCTCATCAACAGTATTGGGCTGCAGGTATCATGGCTGGAGCTACGATACACGAGGGAATCTGGTTAAAGCTCCGCAGTTTGAGACACTCGAGAGCTTCGATAAGCGGCAGAATGGCCTTTTTGAGATTCGTACGAAGGTTACGAAGCACGGATTGGTTTTTGTGAATTTGGATGCGGGAAGTGAGGTAGATGATCTTGATGAGGGTGTTTTTGACAAGATAGCTGGTCTAAATCGGATATCTCGAGGATCTGTGTGGATTGACGGATGGGAAATGGAGGGTAATTTTAACTGGAAAATGGCAGGTAAGATCGCTTTCTCGGCGAAAAACCAAATGGTGTGAGCTTGTGCTTATAGCCTAACCATGATGTCAGTTCAAAATCTCAATCGCCAAAATGCCCCTGGGCTAGGGCAGGGGGCGAAACTGCAGGAGAGAAAACCAGTACTTCGGAGGATGTTCGGCGTTGCTGAGAGAGCCCATATCAATTTTTCCAGCTTGGACGTGTTCCCTACAACTTTTCTTCATGTTGTTAGGGAAGATAGTCTTTGGTATTCCCTCTCCGTCATTCCCGCCGGAGTAGGTCGCACGTCTATCCGGTGTGATCTATATGGATCTCAGACAGCAAAGGAAGGGAGCCAAAAGGAGGCTATTTCGAAGAGTATAAGGACGACACTTGAATCTAGATTGGCGGAGCTTGAGGCCACATATAAGATGCTGGTGGATTCAGAAGCGAATGATTTCCCAAAGTAAGTCGGGATAGCCGTGCGTCATCTATCAGAAAAGAAACTAACACCTCTGCATCACGCCCAGGAAAGAGACGGATGGATACAGAGTCCATGGTAGGTAACCAACTGATCTGAAATACCATGACTCCTTGAAACTGACGGCAGCATGCTGACTCCATTTTCTAGGTGGCCCCGGCGGCACGCAGGAGTCTATCCTTAAAAAACTAAAGGCCCACCTCAAACTAGAGCGTGTCGCAGGAGAGGAGATACTCCCAACAGTCAGACGATCGGACACGAGCACGAAGTACAAGGAGGCAAATGAGTGTAGGTTCTGCCATCTCCCTTTCCTTGGGCATAAATATCTCCTTGGGAGTATCCGAAAGGATAATAGATATGGGGACTGACTTCTATATCGAGATAGTGTGCAAAGAGCTTGAGTCCCTTGGTGCAGGAGCTGCTAGTGGTCCTCTCCCTTGTCAATCAAAGAACATGGGCTCTCTTGCTTGGTAGATCTATTAGACCGGCCGTGCAATGTGCACCCACTGATAGACGGTCCACTCCCCGTACGAAATGTGCAACATAGATCCCACGAGGCAATCTGAAGCTATGCAAAATGGGACTACTCCGTAAGCAAAACGAAAAATAAAAATCTCCAGGGATAAAAACGGCGTATATGGGCAAAGAAATGGCTGTCCGTCTGTCTTAGCTCGGACATGCCTAGACAGTCGGCACGAATAGATAAATGCAATTTCTGGTATCATTTTGATAGGAGAATCAATCCAATAGTCCAGAACAAACAGTCCTTGCTTAGCGCATGAAGCAGAGGCTCGTAATTGTTCGTTTCATTGTTCTCTGCTTGCGGTGCTCGTTGCAAGAGCTTTTCGCGATAGGTCATCCGCCAGGTAGCCCCAGGTTCTTTTAAGCATTGCTTTCTTTGTTTTTTCGTCTCTTCTGCCAGTTCCTCGTACTAGCATACTAGTAGGGTCGAAATTATGGCATTTCGGGTGTGGAGTTCCTTTGACAAAGAGGTCCACAGGTTGGTGATGCCTCGCGAAGATAATTAATGACCTCGGGAGAGAGGAAACTCGTTAGCGACCCCGTGACTGGTTTGGGCACTCCCAACCTCTCGATTTTTGATATTCCATCTTGAATTTGCTTTTCCCAGGCTAATCCAGCTCATCCTCTGTCCCACGCCATCAGGGTTTAATTTATTTTTCTTGGCTAGTAGTTACGAGTACCAATATTTTCAAGTTGTCTTGATACTTCGAGCTTGGGCCTTGACAGCTCTGGGAGCTGCCCGTCTGGATAAATAACCCTTCTGCAGCCCGGATCAAACGCCAGGAAGTGTGATCCAAATCGTCGAAGGTAAACCCAGCCGACAATATCCATGTCCAAGGCCGTTAGTCTGAGTTCAACCACCTACTCACATGCCTTTTTCCGTTAGCTCTACGGGTATCTTGCTGTGGAGAGCTTGACTGAAGGTCACCAGCGAACCTATCGTCTTAAAAGCCTCAAACTTGAAGTAAGTGATTTAGTCGTATTTTTCCTCTTTGAAAACGTCTCGCAGTGTAGATTGAGCCAATTATTCGCGTGTGGTTTGAGGCATTTTACTGTCCATTTATTTGCTAATGGCATCATAGTTCTGTTCATATGGGCTCCCAATAATTAATCACCAAGAAACTAGCCGCTTGCTTGCTTGTTTGCTCTCTGTTGAAACGAAACCCAAATAGCAGTTTCGATATCGGCTATAATCACACCTTTGACCCCCGCCATGTCGCTAGTTGCCATCTCAAAGATAACAGTGCAGTCCGTCGCAGTCAATGCGTGTTCAAATACGATTGCCCAGGTAATATCGGCATATCGGCATGATGTAAGTTTTTATCTTAACCCCTCAGTTGGCTTTCTTGTCATCCTTAGGGCTCATCCGATGCTGGCGGACTCATGTCATGGTGGATATTTTCATATCCAACATGGACTTCCGCTATTGGCAAACCCCAGATGAAATGAAGTGATATCCCTTTTTGAGTACACTCCTGATTTCTTCGTCTTTTATGGCTCTTAGCCTTATGGTTTGCAGCATCAAAACTCCCTGGATTTTCAAATATAGCGGCTAACGGATATGCTGCGGCATTTATGCCTGCCGGCGATTATCGTTGAGCAAAGACGCCCATAACTTTAGACCATGCACAATCTCTCCGTTTCATGATTTGCACGTTGATCACAACACCTTTTATGGTTTTGTGGCAGGAATATCTTGAAGCCAAATTCCCCGGATCTCATGATGTTCATGCAGAGGCCTCCATGGCGCTTCCAGGCAAGGACCAACAGTCGGTGAAGCGGGAAAGCCCCGGCAAATCCAGCAGCGAGCGGGAGGAAGAACAGAAGGCAAATCCACTGCAAAAACTGAATGTTCGAAATACCGTTGTCAAGATTATGATAGACCAGACGGTGGGTGCTGTATGGATGACCGTTTTATTCATCGTCACCATTTCAGCTTTGCAGGGACAAGATGTTGCGGCCATCAAACAGTCTGTATACAAGGTAAGGTTGCCCCCATAAACCGTGAAATATGTTCATTTCACCCACAATGCTCGCCAATTCTTTTCTTCCATCCCTTCCCAACTGGTGCTTCTTTTTATGTCCTCTCCACTCCGAACTTGACTTTGGCCCCATGCACTAGCCCCGGCATTTACTATAGCTATATAGCTATAGTTGCACTATTCGTCACTTCAAGCGCCCCCAAAGCTAATAATAAATGTCCCGCTAGGATCTTATCCCCATCATGACTGCCGGGTTGAAACTCTGGCCAATGGTATCCGTGGTATCATTCACGATAGTGCCTCCGGAGAAAAGAATCTTAGTCGGGAACATATTCGGGATGCTCTGGGGCATATACCTTAGTCTTATTACTGAGGGCTGATAGCCCTCCCGCGCAATTCCCGGCGGCATGGAACCCGCGGTGCATTTGGGGGTGCTTGGATATGGAATGTGACCCAGGTTGATTGGGGCGGGTATGTACATACAGTACTGCGGATATACGGCCTTTTTGATGGCGGGAATATCACCCGCGGTCTAGGCCGATGTCAGGTGATGCTGGTGGGCTCACAAAGCTCATATGCGTATCTGGGAGTATGGCCCCCGCTACAGCATCTCGATTTGGGATTATTGACTTTCCCCCCTTGCTCTTCGAGGATGAAGAGACAACATGGTCCTCTAGCTCTCATGCACAATAAAGCCCGCCCTTACATTTCCCCCAGTCCTTACAGAAGCAGTACTAGTCATTTGGAACCTTTTTGCATTTTGGCATTGGGAATGTCCAAAAATAGTTTTTGTCAGCAGAGGTAATACTTTGGTCATGCAGATGTAGTAAATTCGACGTCAAACGGGGACTCATGGTTTCATAATGCGTATGCTCACCTCTTCGAGCGGGCCGTGAACAATGTCTCGAAAATCGAAGCGATTCCCGTTGTGTTATCTATTTTCATACTCCTTTCGATTTTGGGTTACACGCGGGCTGAAAAGGAAGCGTGTTATTATATCAGCAGACATAATGGTTTTTTTTTTTTGGCTTATTATTTTCAGCGGGTGTTTCGTACTTTTAAGTCTATCTACTCTGTGTCTAAATATATTCCCCCCCCTTCTTCTGGCTAGATATGCTCCTCATATACTTGCACCTTACATCACTCCCTAACTCACCTACTCACACCCGATACCTGCACACCCATCCCCCATCCCCAACCACCCTTTCTAATAAATTCAACACAAAACCCAATCCCAGCACCTCCCGCCCCTCCAAAACCACCGTGAATATGACCAAATCTGGATAAATTCCGCAACCCCCCCCGCCCCTCTCACCTCTTTGCGCAGCAAACTCAAATCGACCGGCCACCAGCCACAGCCATCCCATCCCATCCCTGTCCTGTCTGTCTACATTACACAGCACAGCACGGGCAGCAGCCTATCAAGCCTCGACCGGGGTTTCTATTAATAAACCCACCACCCCACCGATCTGCGAAACTCAAAAACCACGCCGTGTCGAGTGGGACCTGCTTGTGGGGCTTAGATAACGAGAGGCTAGAGCCCTTGCTTAGTGCGATTAGTTTAAATTCCGCGGGCGAATGGGATGAGAGGCGGTGGAGTGGGCTGGGGTGGGGAGATCAGGGATGGATGGAAATAATGGCCGAGGGCAGGTATTGAATAATAATGTCGAGGGAGGTATCTGAGGAATGTGTCAGTGAGGGGTTGACGATTATCTTATATACGAAATTTAAGGGAGGAAACTAACTAAAGAATTGAGGCAGCAGCGATGTTATGTAGTAGAGCGCTGTTTTTCATCGTCAGAAATATATATCTATCACTAATCACTAGATCCAGTCTTCACTTACTACCCATCCCCAGTCCCATCTACAGCAAACGTATGCAAGCATGATTATTTATCAATGCACATGAGGTATTTTTATTCTCCCATTCATGAAGGAGCTACTTACATAGCTTGCTGCCGGGTGAGCGGGAAGGGACATGACGGGGTATATACTAATGTATCTCAACTCACCTTGTCTCGCCTCATCTTAAACCCCCCCTCCCATATAATCCAAGAGGACATCTCAACCGTTTTTTACGAAAATGGAGCTCGTTTCGTACGTCCATGTCCGCGTGTCTGTGTTTGTGGCGAGAAATGAGCTCGTAATTATCTCAGCCCTCGTGTGTGACATTCCTGGGGGGCTTTTTTTTCCCCTCCCAGCTGGTGTATTGAGTGTATGTATGTATGCAACGTCTATGATAACGCTTATTCGTGATTGATTTACGAGAGCTGCGAGACTTCGTGTTTCGTGTTATGATGTTTCATGATGGAACCTTGGAAGGGATTTCAGGATGGAATCTTGGACACAACGGGGCTGAGTGCGGGATGACATACATATGGGTTAACTGTGTTATCTGGGAAGGGCCTGGGGATTTTACATCGTGATGTCGGCACGTTTTGAACCATTTTACTAAAAAAGACTGGTTAGTCGTAGATTTGATGGTATTGAGGGGGGGAGGAGGAGGCGAGCAGTGATGAGTAGTTGTTTTAGTGAATATAAAAGTATTTAAACCCAGAGTTTGAAATTGTTTTCAAAACTGGCATTGGGAGCCATGTCATCATCCTATCATTGACTAGTCCATCGACTGTAAGTAACGAGTTACTGATTTCCTAAATCAAGTTAGGCGTCTCTCACAGTTACCCCTCTCCATACAAGCAGCATCTAAACTCACCTCGCAAATCCGTCACGAATCCCTGGTGACGATAAACTATCGTATCTCAGAGCAGTGCAGCAAACAGCCGTTTCATGACCCGAAAAGCCAAAACAAGCCACCCCGAATACGATAAAAAAAAAGCTCCCCAACTACCGAGCAGCCCATCCAATCAGCCCGCGCGGACTGGCTGCAGAAATACGAAATCACACTTCCTTCGGTCGGCGGATCAACATGGTTTTACCGCACTAGTGAGTTAGGCTAGGGAATGATGAACGTTTCTGCAGAAGGTTAATAATTCCTGTTTTTTTCTTTTCTTTTCCTGTTCTTGTTTCACGGACATCGGACAATGATTGGGGATGAAAGACACAGCCCTGCGGGGATGAATGGTACACGGGTATGATATCTGAGGTGGTTATTGGAGGGCGCAGTGGAAACCTGATACGATGGCGGGTTCGAACGAATTAGCTAATTAGCTGCGCTGTTCAACTGTTTTATATCTGCTCCTCTGCTCCGACCGTCTGTTCGGACATCTTGCTTCCAGGATCGAGAAAACACAGTATGTATCATTCCCTCGTATATTTCATTTCGTTTTCGTGACACGCTGACAATTTCGATGCTCAGACTGGCCCGGAATGTCCACTTCTGACCGGCTATTAGTTACTTCTGGGGCAGGGCAGACCGGCAGGCGGAACGTAGATAGTGCGATAGGAGGGCCTCAAGAATGGATACCGAGGAAGGAAACAAAGTGCAACTCCTCTCTCTGTGTGGCCACTAACACCAACCAAATCGAACCCGTGGTAGACTGATTCCGACACTGCCTTTGATCGATTCGTTGTTTTCCGCGCTGTGGTCTGCGCTTGCTGCGTTGGCTCCGAAAGCCCGCGCTTTTATACGAGGCAATCAAGCGCCAGTAGCGACGGCGCGGTGAGGGATGCTTGATACCCCGCAGAATACGAGATGTGATAAGACAGGAACCGAAGGTAATACATGGATCATGACTGTGAGGGCACGTGTTGATAATCTGATGTTGTGAATGGTGAGTGTAGTTTTCGTCAGGTTAGAGGAGCATGGTGTTGCGCTTTGTTTTCCTCATGGGCCTGATGAAGGATACCAACATAACTTAGCTTGGCAGAACTATCTCAGCACCTTGTTGCTTTCTTAAATCGATCCTGTTTCCTTTGACACCTTGCCAAGTTTGTTGGTGTCAAGTTGAAAAGGATTGCGAGAGCTGTCACAACCCCGCCCACATCGACGAACAAATCAATTGAGGGGGCTGGGAAAAGATTGCCGACGAGCTCTTCGTCTGCGGAATAGCACCGGCCAACTTTTCAGACAGACGGCATGCAACCGTGCCTGACGTAGCATGTAGCTAGTAGCAGCGTATATGCCGCAGCAAATAGAAGAGATAGACAACCTGTAAAGCGTGCGTGTAATATGCCAACGTAACTTCCCAGGGACAAAGACGTTTTAGTTGGCAGTGGGAGGAGACAAGATGACGAGAGCGCTATCTGTCATTCATGGGAGACTCCTTTGGTAATTTGGGGGTTGCTTATAGACTTGAAGAAACAAAGGACCATTTTGGCCCCCCACCCCCAACCATCCCCAACAGGCCAACTCTGATCGAGTGGCACATCTGGACGAGGTAGGGGGATGTTGGTTTTATGTCTCTTATAACCACAAGAAGGAGGGGTAGGAGAGGTCCCTTTGGGGGGGCAGAGGAAATGGTACGAATTAGGGACTCTCTCAGGGGCAACCCCCCAACCGACTGAATAGACGCCGTAATGTGCGGCATGGTTAGAACTTCGCGGGCACCAATAACTCGAGGTTGGCGGGGGAATTCTTTGTTTGCTGATTTCGTCTTCAGTCATTTCGTCAGCCATGCCAGTGAATGTCAGCAGCTGAAGAGATGTACGTCCATGGATGTCTTAATTGTCAGCAGTTGCTCACCATGATATAGACTGTAGTGCTGAAAATAGAACATACGCCCTCCTTGTACCGGTACTTGCATTCCGCGGGCAGCGTGGGCGGGCAGAAGGTCACTGGTACCTGGGCCGTGCGGGTTCCTCCTCGCGCTTACTCCGCCACACGGTCAACACTGGCAATGTTCAACATCCACCCCAACCGCCTGCTGAACTTTCGCGATGACAGAATCAGTCCATACCTCATACCTCAATACGCGCATTGCTCTGGCTACCGGTTGCTAATTGCTTCTGACAGATCAAACTCCCATGTCAAAATGCTCCCCATCCATCCGCCGGTGCCGGCGGCATGGAATATACGTTATTTTTATCCAACCGGCCCCATGAGTTGCCAGTTGGAAATGCCGGCCCTGCGTTGCGTTCCCGTCTTCTGGAGGGCCATCGTCCATGGGGGAATCTTCTTGCACGCTCGCACTCAAGGCGTCCAGGTCCGCCAACGGGCTTGGCTGGCCTTAACTGTGCCCCCCCGCCCCCTCAGTCCCTGGTTCGCTGCCAGACATGCAGGATCTTGGGTTGATCCCCCGTCTGACGGATACGGGCAACGCCACGATTCGCTTGTTCGTTCGTCTCGCTGACAATGCCTTCGAGATTCCAATGTTACCAAGCCACCAAGGCCAAGAAACGACTGGGTCCTTCAACCTTGCAGACTCGGACGGTCGTGAACGAGCCGGGCAGTCAGACGCTGGTGCACAGAGATTACTATGGTGGCCAGAGCAGGGTGCGGAATCTTCCTAGTAAGGTAATCTATGTATGGAATTACGCTTTGCTTTTTCCTAGGTCCCCGGCCTGCCTAGCACCCAACTGAGCGCCGTTGGCCCCATCATGATTACTGCGTCCTGGGTCTCGGTGGCTCTTTTTTTGGTTCAATGTGTGTTTCCTGTGCATTATCAACGGGGCCTGACATGTTTGGCTTGTCAGGTTGGCTTTTGGCATGTTGGCTAACACTCGAAATGCCTGCTTTTGTTTTCTGATGTTTGGTTCGGTCCAGGATATTTTGCTTTCCCGAGACACCTAGTTAACTAACTAGTTAACTAGCTGACTAGGGTATTTTTGCTGCTCGTATCCCAAGGACCCATAGTTCGCTTTTCTGGATACGCCTGCATACATATACATAGATCTTCCCTCCCACTCCCACACTCGCCTGCTTATTTGGTTGCTTGTTATCCTCTTTATTTTCATCTCCCGTTTGTCTGGAGCATTGTTTCTAGCCCTTTGTGGCTTTGAATCTTTGTATAATTCTTGTTCAACATTCTCATGACTGACAAGAAACTCTTTCTCTATGTGAGCTGGATGTTAGGTTGAGCTTGTCGGCCAAGGAAGAGAAGGCTTGCGGTTTGAAAGAGGAAGACGAACAAGGGACCGGGCAACGACAAGGGAGAAAAGGAATAGAAAGAGAGTCTAACCAGGATTCATTGTTACTGTGTGTGGTTGGGTTTTATCATTCTTTCACCAGAGATACCCAAGTTGGTTGGTATAGTTGCATCTGGGAGTATCTCGGGGTGACATCACGCAACCGATCCACCTTTTCAGCGTTGTTCAAACTTACCCCCCCGGCACGAGTCTGCGAGGATTGGATTCTGGCTTTGTATTCGAGAAAGGAAAGGTACGTTTGCGAAAGGCCTGAACCTCCCGCAATTCCCTGCTTGAGCGTGCGCTATTTTACTCGAGCTGGCCTCATCTTTGTCCCCATTTGACCTGGCCACCCCCCCCACTACAAAGTCAAAATATCCTTCGGTTCCTTGCAGGACGTCAAAGCTAAATAGGCAGACATCACACTAGATCAGAAAGTGAATTCACACCCTTTGCGCCGTCATGTCGTTCAACCTTCTACCAACAAACCATTTCCCGCCCCTCGAGGGGAAGACGAAGGAGCGAAAGGTGCGGTACCAACTGCCGTCTCTGCAGGTGAAATGGCCTATGCGTCAGTATATTCGCTCGACAGATGGCTCGCCAACGACGACGAAGCCGAAATATGGACTTCGCGCAATAAGGATGGGCAAGAGCAAGTCGGTTGATTTACCGAAATCCGTGTCTACTGGCATGGTTGGTGATATCATCCAACCGCATTCGGCCACGGACAGACCACTTCTCCCTCCTCATTCGCCAATTGATTCCTCATTTGAATGGGCTCAGAAGCAGGATTCACCTGGGTTACCTGATGCCCATGCTTTGGAGAGTGTTCGTTCCCCCCAGGAGGTTACACCGTGGTCACCTACTCCTGACAAAAGGACAAAGGCATTGAACTCTGCATATGCTGTGGCAGCACCTGTGAACGGACCTTCAGGAGAGTATTATGAGTTGACAAAAACAGACCAAATCCAAAACTCGCACCCCAGCCACTCTTCGACCTCTGATACCAGTCCACCACCGGTGCCCCACGGGCGAAATCGGTCAGATTCTAAAATTTCCGATATCGAGACACCCCAGGACTTTTCTGCCACGTTCACCAGCGGGACAGTATCACCTATTCTCAGTCTTTTCCATAATCGACCTGTGTCGCCAGCGAATGATGACAAGACATCCGTTGCCGGGTTATCCATAGTTTCACCTTTGTCCATTGACATGCCCCAGCCTCGACGATTCTTCGCCCCCCCTACCTTTGACAAAGTTCTAAAGACTGAAACCTCTCCATCTTTGACGCAAACTCAAAAGAGTGGTGACTCGGCTAGTTCGTCAGAGTGTACCAGAAGCGTTTCTTTACCCAATAGCCCATCCTCCTCCAGATCGAGTATATACTCCACTGACATCTCTCCGAAACACACCACCTTGGATGCTGAAGCTGGCTCGGTAAGAAGCCGGGCTTATTCGTTAATATCCCCCATATCAGCGGGCGTATTCGACGATGATCCAGATCTGAAGCGGAACCCTACTTTCAAGAAGAAACACAGCATGAAGCAGTTAAGAAACAAGCCTCTACCTCCCGAACCAACGATTAAAGTACCTCCCCTTTCGATCCGCCGTACATCAGCGCCGATGAGTACCGCTCGTTATGGTGGAAGGCTCATCCAGCCGGCAAGCCAACCCAAATTCCTCCCAGCGAATCCACGACCCTCTGACCTCGATATTTTGGATGAGGCATTCCGACGGTCAGGTTTACACCGTGGCTTATCCAAGAAACGGACCAAATCGAAATCGAAATCGAGATCCCCTTCTCTCCGAAAGGCAACGCAGGAGTTGGAGGAAAAGCTATCAGCACTATCCAGTACCGCTGATAATACCGGGAACGAGAGACCGCGCACTCGCTATTTCACAATAAAGTCGCATGATAGCCCACTCAAGTCGGCCAAACCACTTTCATATTTCAGAAGATCCGATTCGCATTCAATAGTGTCTCCAGCTTGGACCACAACACAGTCACCGGAGGCGACGAAAATTCACGCATCATTTTCGGTGTCGTCGAAGAAGAGCTGGAGCGGCCGAGAGTCGATCAAGGTGACACCGAGCATCGTGGAGCCAACTGAAGCCAAGGACAAGGCGCAGCCGCAACCACCAGCGACGCTGGCACCTCACGTCCCGTCGGGTGAAAAGGACGATGCAAAGCCTGTGGAAAAGACAACCCGTCTGCCTTCGTTCGTCAAGGGCCGCAAAGCTGCAGGAGAACGCAATCTTCGGCTCCGACTGCCTCGACTCCGAACCCAGCTCGGCGCCAAGAACGATTCGGCGCCTGTGCATCTTAGCGTTGTGATGGAGTCTCCAGCAGACCGCAGCACCAACCCCTCCAGCCCCAAAGAGCGCATCATGGCTGCACTCGATAGACTTGACCGTCTGTCGGCGCAGCCTGAGCCTCCTACAAATAATACCACCCCGGCACCCGAGCAGCCTCCGGTCTTTGAGCTTGATGCCAGCGATGCTTCTTCACCCGCCCGCCCGAGTAATGCGGTGGGGTCGAAAGAGATGCTCACCCACGAGATCCCCAGCGCCGTAGCGGCCAGCATCATCTACGGGATTATGCAGAAAATCGATAATCTCGAGGATTTATTTAACCTAGCCGCTATTAACCGCGGATTCTATCGTGTCTTCAAGGAGCATGCCTTGTCTCTTATCAAGGATACATTGTTCCGCATGTCCCCCGCAGCGTGGGAGCTGCGCGAGATAAGCCCACCTTGGGAAACCGAGCATGAAGCCGCAGAGATTGACATGCCAGTTCCAGAGTACACCCCAAACCTATACATTCAACACTACACTCGGGACCTTTTCACGATGGTCGCTTTGAAATCCCTCATCCTCGTCCGCTGCGAGTCCTTCCTCCGACCGGATACGGCTAGAGCTTTGGCAGGCTTGGATGAGGTTCGCTGCAACGAGATCGACGATGCATTCTGGAGGGTGTGGACATTTTGCAAGCTTTTCGGCTGTGGAAAGGGCCGCGAAGACGATGTCACTGCTCAGGCAGACTGGCTTAATGGTGGACATGTTGCTGAGAATGAAAGTCGAGGCACAAGCATGCTCCTTCAATACCCCTTTGGTGTCAACAGTGTGCTCTTCGATGCGCCCCCTGGCTTTGCCAAGGGTAACCATGGAGGCCTATCATCGACGGAGTTGTACGATATGATGGAAATTTGGACCTGCTTAGGGGTGCTCTTGCAGGTATTCCATGGCAAATGCAAGGAAGCTCGTCAGTTTGGGGTGTTCGAGGGATTTGAGGTGAAAGTTGGCGATGTTGCCCAAGAGGAGGCTCTAATAGGTAAGAATTCCATGCGCATATCTTCTGCTCCTAATTTTTAGGTCAGCTATTAACGTACAACGACAGAACGCTGGACTCAGTACCTCTTGACCCTCGGGCCCTCAGCCATCCTTGCACTCATCAGCATCAATGCCGATTCACCCATCGAAACATTATTCTCTAGAGCACAGTCTAATGGGTGGACGACGTGGACAAGCCCAAGCCAGACTCCAACTAGTCCTCCTAGATTATTCCTAAAGGAAGCGGTCTCCCAAGTGTATGAAGCCAGAATTTCGAATATCGAGACGCCTATGTCCTCGGGTACGCCTGGATCCCACTTGTCGGGTCACAACTCTCGAAGCCCAAGCCCAAAGAACATCGCCCAAGCCGGCCCAGAAACCTTATCTTCAGTTCCTGACGGCATTAAGCGTCGTCGACAATTCGCCGCTGAACTCCGCCGAAAACGCAAGGAATCGCAAGATTCTGACATGAGTATTGGCTCAGATATCCCTTCAGGCGGTGCGGCCTTTACCGACGAAAGACCCATCTCTCAATTCTCTACCGTGATATACAGACTGGACGGCACCCGCACTGTTGCTCTAGATGCACCTCCAGTGCCCTCTCTGCCAACAACGGTTCCCAACCGTCCAGTGCATCTAAATATGCCCGCAACAAGAAGAACCCCCGAACCTCGCACCAACTCCAGCATCCAAAACACACCCATCGTATCCGAGGCGTCACCATCCATCCCAACTCTCTCCGTCTCCTCGCCAACCCCACCGCCCTTGATTTCCTCAACCTCCTCCCCCTCCACTTCCTCAAACAGTCCACACTCACATCACTCACCACCCCAACCAAGCTCTCCTGAAGTTGTCGTCGAAGAGAAAATCTCCCGCGGCCGCTATCCCACACATACCTCACAAATCCTCGACCCCGTCGACATGGCCATGCACAAGATGGTCACCGAGCTGGGCTTCAACGAAGCAGATGCGAAATGGGCGCTCAAGTGTACAGATACGGGGGAGTCGCTGGATGTTACCGCGGCGATCAACTTGCTGCTCAGGGGCGGCGGAAGGATGGATCCCACGTCGATTTCCATGTCATCGTCGGGAAATACGATGACGGCCCTGGATTCTCAAGGATTGTATCGGAGTAAAACCACGGGTGATGGCATGGGAATGGGGATGGCCATGGGCATCCGACAAGATATGGTCGAGTATGACGATGTGTGGAGGCCTGTTTGGCGATGGGCATGAATGAGGATATAATAAGGAAGGTAATGGATGATAACGAGATTGATGACGAGGAGTTCCTATTCTATTTTGTATCTGTTTGATATCATGTGTCTGCATTTATTCTACTTCCTGTCTATGATTTTTTTTAATATCTTTTTTGCTTTTTTGGGGGGGATTTGGAAAAACGGACACAAAACCCAACTCTCCGATCCTGCCATTTTTCTATTTTGATTTTGATCTGAAAACCTTAGCGATATTTTTTCCCCTCCCTCTCTCTTCTCTCTCTCTCCTCTTCTCTTCTTATCTTAATTTTTGAGTTCAGAAATATACCCCAACGCGATTACTACTCTCTCTTGTCTGCTAGTCGCGATCTCTCATTTTAGTATCTCTTTTTTTTGGAGCGGTATGATCTTGATAATTTATATTTGGCGTCTTTTCCACTTCCATAACGTGATCAAATTGTTTGATTTCCAATTTGTATACAAGGCTATATATCGAATGCTTTTTACTCCGCCAAAAAAAATATCCCTCAGTGCCAATATCATACATTATCATAGAGAAAAGGATCCAATCTCTCATCCTCCCTTTTCATTCCATCATCGAACCCATGGATTCATCAATTTCATCAATCCCTCCCCCACCCAGTTCACACTTCATTAGAACACCGAGAAGAAGAGAAAGAAAAAACCCCCCAAAACCCTACCTACCTACCTACCTAAAACGCAACCCCATCCGCCAACCCCCTCATCTCCCTCTCATAATTCCGATGCTGCGAAACATTCCACAAAAACTTCCCCAAGAAATCCGTCGCCTCCTTCACCAACTTCACCCCCTCCGTCAACCCCTCGGGCTCATGCAGCTTCGTCGACGTCACCAAGCCAAAGAAATCAACCGGCCCCGCCGCCTCCGCTCCCGCAACCTGCAACCCCGGCACAACGCTCGCCAGCACCCCCTTGACAAACGCCACCGCCTCCCCCGTAGCCCCGATAGCCTTCAAGTGGCCAAACTGCTCCGCGACCCAGTGGCGGAAGGGACCCATCGTGCTCAGCTCCTTGACGTGCGACCCGCCGGGGATGAAGGTGGCGTCGTACAGGGTCGATTGTTGGCCGATATAGTTGTGGTCGGGAGTGATGCCCTTGGCGGTGTTGCGGTCCTCGCCGTCGGCGAAGATGGCCGTGCGTCGGGTGCCGATGACGAAGGGGATGCCGCGCATGGCGGTGATGGCGCCCTTGACGGCGCCGAAGGCGACGGGGTCGTAGCCGTCGCCGATTAGAATGGCGATTCGGCGGCCTGCGATGCTCGGGTGGGCCGGGTGGTGGGTGTTGATTTCTGCCTGGCTGAGGTTGATGGTCTTGTGGCCTGGGTTGGGGCGGGGGGCGGATTTAGGGGTTGGCGCGCCGACTTTGGCGGAGACGGCTTGGGCGAGGGGGAGGTCGATTTCGCTGAGGCGTTCGACGATGCGTTTGTAGACGATGGGATCGTCGCAGTGGTCTAGCTCGAAGCAGAAGGCCTTTTGGACGTGGAGTTGTTCGTATTTTGAGAGGGAGTTGTAGAAGAGTTGGGCTTGGTTGATGTGTTCGCGGAATTTCTTGCTGACGGCGCGCTCCTTGATGCCTGATGTCTTTTGCGGGTAGGTGACGAAGCCGCCGTCCTTGGGGGCGGTTGGTGGGCAGGCTTCGAAGCGGTTTGGCCAGTAGTTTACTGTTCCTTGGGTGATCTTGTGGCGCATGGCGCCGTCCCTGTTGTGATTCATTACGGGGCAGATGGGGCGGTTGATGGGGAGTTCTTCCCAGTTGATGCCGAGACGGGAGATTTGAGTGTCGAAATAGGAGAAGTTGCGCCCTTGGAGAAGAGGGTCGTCGGAGAATTCAATACCAGGAACGATATGGCTGGTACAGAAGGCAACCTGCTCAGTTTGTGGGAAGAACTCGTCCACATTCCGATTCAGCTCCAATTCGCCAATATATCGGACAGGAACCAGATGTTCCGGCCAGATCTTGGTCGCGTCAAGAATATCAAAGTCGAAATCATGTTCTTTCTCCTCAGGAAGCACCTGGATCCCAAACTTCCATTTCGGGTAGACCTTGTTGTCGATGGCCTCCATCAGGTCTTTGCGGTGGAAGTCTGGATCTTGGCCACCCAGCTTGAACGTCTCGTCGGGCACGAGTGAGCGGACACCGAGTTCTGGCATCCAGTGGAACTTGACGAAGTGGCGCTTCCCTTCCTTGTTCACGAGGACGAATGTGTTGACGCCGAAGCCCTGCATCATTCGGAACGACCGCGGGATAGCTCTGTCGGACATGGCCCACATATACATATGGGTAGCTTCTGGGTGCATGTAAACAAAGTCCCAGAAGTTGTTATGGGCCGTTTGGCCTTGAGGGACTTCGTTGTGTGGCTCCGGCTTGACAGCATGGACTAATCTCGTGTTAGAACTATTAATCACTTTTTTTTGAAAAGAAAGCAGGGGGAGGGGCGGGTATATAATGCGCACTGATATCCGGAAACTTAATAGCATCCTGAATGAAGAACACAGGAATATTATTGCCAACAAGATCCCAATTGCCCTCCTCAGTATAGAACTTCACGGCGAACCCTCGAACGTCACGGACTGTATCAAAGCTACCCTTGCTACCCTGGACGGTAGAAAAGCGGACGAACACGGGAGTAGTTCGCGACGTATCAGTCAAGACACCAGCAGAAGTGACATCTGCCGCGCTCTCGAACAGCTTGAAATGACCAAAGGCACCCGTTCCCCTAGCGTGCACGACTCGCTCTGGGATACGCTCGTGGTCGAATCGATGGATCTACCTCCCATAGTTTAGAATGTAAACAATCGGTTAGAATAGGGGAAGTGGCAAACCTTTTCACGAGAAACCTGATCTTCCAGAAGGGCAGGGCCAGTCTGATTCTCACTGTTGACCCTCAGCCAATTGTCCGTATTGCTGACCTTCATGCCATGGTCGGTGGTATGAGGCCCCGGTGCATGGACGTCAGCGGTATCCTTGGCGAGGTCTGCGATCTTTTGTTCCCCGGGATAGAGATTCCGAGTCACTTGTTGGATTTTGCGGAGGCCTTCTGCTGCTTTGCTAGTCATGATGGGCTATTATAAGTAACCCGTAATAGGTAAAAATTTGAGACGGCGAGAGATGACAAGAATATGGAGGAAGCCCCAGCTTGGGAGAGGACGTAATATGGGATATATAGATGGCAAGAAACGGCATAAAACGGTCATCCAAGCTGAGGTAGGGCGCGGTAAACTCAATCATCGGTGTGAAGACGTAACAATGACGTTGCATGTTTGGGATCCCCAGACCCAACCCGAACTCTGAGAATAGCAAGCAAAAGCGCAGATTGGTTATATTAGATGCTGTAAACCTGCTATCAACGGGGGGCACAGCCAATTAAGGTTTTGATACTGTGAGGTGTTGAGGGATTTGGTTGTCGATATAATGATGATAGTTTGTTGGAACTCAAATGACACAACCCGTCACCGTTGGATGATTTTCAACACATCAAGGGTCTCCATTGATTCCCCTCTTGCTTAGTCCATTAAATGTCTGGATCATTTTATCAGCATTCAAAACGACAAGAAAAGAAAGGGGTATAATAACCGCTTATTCCAACCGTTCCACGATCCTCTCACTGCTTGCTTCAAGTTCTCCATAACCCTCTTCCCAAGCCGCAAGTTAAACCCAAAGCTCCCATCCGCAAAAAAAAAAGTACTACCCGTCCCCGCTTTCCACACCGGTCACAACATCAGCCATCATCATAATGTAAAAGAAAGTGCCGGCAGTCCTAGAACAAGAACCAAAAAAGCCTGGATATCTTGCGGAGAAGTAGATGTAGACCAGATGGTAACGTTGCCACGTTTTTTGACGGTTTGGACGCGGGGGGTCTTGGCGTCATGATTGTGGGGAAAGGTTCCAAGTTTGGCTAGGGCTGTTCACATCCATGGATGATATCAGAACTGGCCCAGGAGGCCAATAAAGATAAACAAACTTCTGGCGTGCTGCGCGTGTTAAGTTCGTATTAAAGAGATCAGTAACAATCACAATATAATGAAATGCAGTAATAAAGCAGATATTTCTCTATCATTTAAATTTCTCGGGTAATAGTATGCACGTGAAACGAAAAAAAGGGCTCAACCAGGAGATAAGAGGAAAGGAAACTGAAAACTAGAAAGAAAAAAAAGACCTGAAGAGATAGATTAAAAGAACATAGCAAAATAAAAAAATAAAGGAAGAGAAAATGAAATGAAATAACCTCCCTTGCTTGCGTGTGCGGGTAAAAACGGCGAAATAGTAAAAAAGATCAAAGGCAAAACGCAAAACCTGAAAATGAAAACGAAAACGCCAATTGTGCAATGAGCTAGGTCAATAGATATAGGGAATAGGACTTAATAAGATGATAAATATGGGTATTGGTAATGCTCCAAAGTTCGGGCCCAAAACGAAAGGAGAAGGAGAGATAGGGTGCCAAGAATAAGGAGAGGTAGGAAGATAAATAGATCGAGGAGATAGAAGAGGTATATGTATGTGTATGTGTTGGGAAGAGCGGAGGTGAATGGAAAAAAGAAATAAAAATCGAAGATAGGAGAGGTAGGTGGTATCTCAGTCAGGTCAAGTAAATCCGTATAACATAAATCCCATCTCTTGCTTTTTAAGACATTCAGCGTGGAGTAAAAACATCAGTCTCTGCTCCTCTCCAGCCCCTTCAGGTAGACACGCTTATTCATGCCTGCTGCATGGGTATCACTCACACTCCGATGCCCGCCTGATCCACCAACACTGCCCTCTAGTCTATCGCGAACAGCATCATCCTGCAGCACAGCAGGGCGAAAGCGTCTGAGGTTTCCGTACGATCGCTCCGGCCTGAGTGTTGCAGATGTCCGTCTCGCCCGACCAATGACGTCTTCGACCCAAGCCTCGCTTTCAGGAGTCATTGAGACCTGTCGGGACTTGGGGGTTGGTCCGGCAAGACCCAGTGGAGTGGAAGCGTATGGGCCACAATCGCCATATGCGGAGGCGACGGCGACGGAGTTGTTGGAAGAGACGGAAAGTCTGCGACGAGTGGAGGAGAAGAATGATAAGGGGCCGGATCCTTCGGTTGCCTTTTCGATATTTGCGGTTGTCAGGGAGGGGAGTTCGGAGGTTGCGACCATTGAACGGCGGGTTTTGCGGACTGCAAGTGAAGATGGAGGGCGGATGTCGAACGCGGACCCTGGGCGGGAGATCGGAGTCGACCGGCCGTTGGTGGGTACCGGCGCAAGTTTGCTTTGTGAGTTAGGGGAGGTATTAACGTCGGGAATTCCGCGGACTTCGAATTTCCCGTCGGAGACATTTCGTCTGCCGTGATGCACGGCATATTCTCGAAGGTATTCTCCCAAATCCGCCCATCCGCCCCCTACCCGGACCATGACACGTTCTCCATCTTCGCCGACCGAGCGCACAAAAAGTTTAACTGGGGCTGCTTTTCCACCACGGTGGAGATGATAGAGCCTTACCGAGGAGTCGTCATCATGATGGGCATGGGACCTCCTCGAACGACGAAAAGCGGGCGTGAGGGTCAGAGATGGTGTGGGCGTATTGCTCCGAGTAGACACAGGAGACTCTGAACGTAAACGCTCCCGCTTTGGAGGGGTGGAATAGCGATGATCACGAGCACGGGGAGGGTTATTACTGTTGTCCGGGGTTGATGCTAGGTGGATTCGAGCAGGGATTGTTGTAAGAATAGAGTTGATTTTTTCGTCCAAGGGGTCTTCGGGAGTTCGGGTGGGAGTGTTGAGTGATGGCGAAGCCAATGAATTACCGACTGTACCTCTGGGGAAGGCAGGGCTTTGAAGAGCAGCGGGTATCTTCCTCTGTTTCTGTGTCGGCACAACCGTGGCTGGGTTGAGCAGCTTAGAAAGCCGTTTGCTTGACCTTCGCGGTACGATTGGTGGCGCTGGGTTGGTTTGGGCTTTGGTGTTTTCCTCATTCTCTTCTGGAACCTGTATTGATGGTTCTGGGTCTGGGTCTGGTTCTTCTGCGGTCGACGGAAGTGACTCCATTGAGGTCGAGATGCGAGGACCCCTGAATGATTGTCTGGGGTTCAATCCAGCCGCTCTATTGCTAATCCTGTTTAAGGATGATACAGCAAGGCTAGAAACTGTGCGGCGAAGAGTTGGAATTGGTTTCTGTTCATTTGTGGGCCCCATGCTGGCTCTGTTCGAAACTATGATGCTGCGTAATTGAGTTTTAGGTAAAACTTCGATCGAAGCGGAGGATGCACGTTTGATTTCAGGCGAAGATTTCAATCCGAAGGGCTCCTCCATCTCGGGGGGCTCTTCGGGCTGGTCGTCCATAAAGCGCTCCAATGGCAGGCTCATAGTTCGTTGAACAGTCGGCCGAGGAGTAGAAGTGGTGCGATCATCTGACTCTTTAGTTTTCGAGCGTGTCAGGCTAACATCGCCCTCACGAAACCAAGGCGATTTTGAACCGGATTTGAAAAACCCACCAGGAGATTCAACTACCATGGGGCTGCCATGAGACTCGGCTATCTGGGCATCTTGAATCTCAGGGTTTGAGCCGTATGAAAGATAGCCGGAACCGATGGACCCAATAGAAGCTACGGAGTTCCGACGAATGGATATGCTAGGGGTAGTCTCAAGTCTCAATGGCTCCGGCCTAGTTTTGGCTAGCTTCCGGGGACTCAAGTCGGCGGTCGTTGCGGGGGAGGATGTTGACTGGTTAGTGGTATTGAAAGGGCTCGACTGGTTCGGGGAAGCTTCCGGCTGCGGAGGGAAGCCGACGCGCGGGGACTTGGGAGAGACATCAATGTAGGACGAATGTTCCTCTGATAGTTCTGCTTTGCCTGGTCTGAATTGTGTTGAGGCGCTCGGAAGTTCGGGCGTGGACTCATGTTCCATATTATGGCCATTCGCCATCTCTGCCGATGAATCAGGTACACAATCGCTGCTTTGCTGGTTTGGCGCAGGACTAGGGCTGTCCGTGGATGACGGGGTGGATATTTCTTCTTCCTCGACGGTGGAGTCGGTAGGGGTGGATGGCAAGGGGGATGAGGTATCCGAGTCACTTGGGGCTCGATTCGGTATCGATTTTGGGCATACATCGTCGTTTTGAGGCTGGAGATGCGCGTCGTGGCACCCACTAGTTTGTTCGTCATGTTTGGGTTCCGGAGTGGGAGAAATGGGCTTCGTAGACGAAGGGGGCGGCACTTCAACGTCGCTTGGTACCGGAGTAATTTCCTTCCTATCAACTAGGGCTATCTTTCCGCTCTCTGCCCCAGGAGATGTAGAGGAAGCATCATGGACTTTAGCGTCAACATCCGCGATAGGTTCTTCCACCGCATGGAATGTAGATTCCTTGCATTCCCCATCGTTTTCGATCTGTCGAGGTATGGTCTCTTTAGTCGAGGCTCCGTGGTCAGCCTCCTTCGATTTTTCGACATCGACGGGTGGTGCGACAGGCGAAGGAGGGATAGTCCTCCTAAACTCATTTTCAGCGCCCATTTTTTCGGATTCAAAAGCCCAAGTCGCAAACCCGGCTTCGATAGCTTCCATGTCATCTATCCAAGAGTCGGGTAGCGCATCATCATGACCTTCGAGAGAATCAAGAATACGATCCATCTTCCCCCCCACAATTAATATCCTATTCTCCAGCTTGTGACGAGCAGCGTTGAACGAGGTTTTGGAAAATAGGGGGTCGTCCGAATCGGGCAGCAATCCTGTTTTCAATCGGTCTAGCGCAGCATCAATGTCTCTCTTTGTACTCCCCAGGCCATCCAGTAGCCCGGTGATTTGGTGTAGCACGGTGAGACGGACATCCCAAGTATTGAGGAGAATATTCAGCTTGGAGAGGACTGGTAGTGCCTGGAGGATGGTAGCCGTTATCACCGCAGTAAAATCGCTCAGTTGCACATAGCTGAGGGTGTTCATGTTGGTCGACCAGGTGCTGGCCGAGGACGAGGGTCGAGAACGGGAAGGGATATGGGCGTTGAGGACGTGTTCTTTGAGTTCCTCCACATCTAGCATTTCCATCCCAGCCTTTATCTCATCTATTCTCTCCTCATGCTGTTCCACCACAGCTGCGGGCAGGCAGCCCAGATATTTCTCTTGGTTGTTAGGCAGAGGGACCGTTCCATTACCAGTGCGAACGCCCTGCTGTGTACCCGGGGAAATGAAACCTTTGCCCAGGCCTGCATCGCGCTTTTGCGGCCACTTCCATGACAAAACCTCTGTATGCCAGCCCCTAAGTTTCTGCCCTATCACAGCAGCGCGAACAGCCAAGGCTCTTTCAGCGGCGGAAGCGTGCGCAATTGCCTTGGAGAGAATATCCTCCGCGACTTTGCCATTTGTCCGTACCGCATCCGTAGCTGACAGCGCCCTGAGGGTGGAATCTGGGGAGAGGTTCGCGAGTAATGGGTCTGATGCGCAGGCATAGGGGGAGAGGCTTCGGTCTGGAGAGCAGGATCGGGATCTGGTAGGAGAACGGGGGGGCGAGCGGGATGGAGTTCGTAGACCGGACGGATGGAGGCGGAGCGCCGGAGTAAGAGAGGTGAACGGGTTTTCAGCCATTTTCGCGGCGGCGGAATAGCATCGCGGTGCTCAAAACGCCCGTGGGAAGGCAGATAGATGTATCGAGGATCGAGGACGGTTAAAAGTCACGGCCAGGGTCATCTCGTAGTGCGGTTAGGGTGGTGGAAGGAAAATGCCTGGGGAACGCTCTCCACATGATGGGTATGGCGAGACAGCGAACGGTTAAAAAGGCATCGGGTTCGAGGACCTGGAAGACGGAGCAGGGCGCGATATGCGGAATTGGATGGCTGGGAGGAGGGATAGCGGTGATCGACGGCGGACAATGAAGGCGTGGAAAAGACAGGACGAGACGGACAAAGCCGCACAGGCAAGGAGAGAGTAACGAGGGGGTTAAAGAGTGACGGGACGAAGCTGTGGACAAGCAGACCAGTGCTCTCACAGCAGCAGTTCAAGGGCAGACTCGGGTGGTGAGAAGTCGATATGGAGTTGAAGTGAAGTTGAAGTTGGAGTCGAGGTCGAGGTCGAGGTCGAGGTCGAGATGTCGTCGAGGAAGGCTGGCCCTAAATATTTAGTCAGGCCTATCAGCTCTGTCCAACACATCGACGCGCAGCCCAAAAAAAGCCCACGGACACGTAGGTTAATTAAGAGATATTGCAAGCTATTTGTCTGTCTGGCATGTTCAATACACCGCTCATCGTCCTGGTGCAGTATACATCAAGCACCATGCATGTATGTGTCTGCACAGTGACACTTGGACACGCTGGGAATACATCAGACAGTTATTCGAAAGACACCGGTTACTGAGGGCAAGATACCCATATAAATATATCACCGTAGATACTATATTATTCAAAAACAAAAAGCAACTAGATAAGAGTAAACAAAGTTCCCAAAGCAGCTATTAGTTAGTATTTATCGTTTCCTTGGGACGCTCAACCTCAACCTCAACCACCGCCCATGAAATGCCACAGACGAGACAGCCGGGATCAAGAAACATCTACCACACCAACTACGATACCAATTACTTCTCCAGCCTAGTATCTGAACATGCAATATTAGTATTTAGGCAACATGCGCTTCAGAAGCCAGCTCACAAACATAAACACCTTTGCCAGTGTGTATCAACCTGCTATCAAACCACCTAAAACCACCCTTATATCACGATGCTAACTCTTTCTCGCAGAATTCACCGCGTCGCTCTCTTCCCTGGGCAAGATATGCTGGGTGCGCCTCGAAGATGAAGTCGTCCGCTTCACCATCATCCCCGACCAGGGCACCCAGGTCTGGGCCCAGCTCCCAATCGTACGTGGAGTCGCCCATTATCTTCACCTCTCTGCCTATGCGCAAAGATAATTCTTTTCTCATCAATCTCCTCTTTATGTAGGAAACCGTCTTCGAGTCGTATTCCATAAGCGCTGCATCCGGCGTAATAAACCTCGAAGTCCCCATAGGTGCCCTCCATCGCGCCCTCCGCTCCGCCACAAGCGCATCCTCCGCTCAACTCCGCCTGACAAAAAAGGGCTCCCTCCCCTTGCTCGCCCTGACAGTCGTAACCTCGTCATGGACATCTGGGAAAAATGCACTGGGAATGGGCAGTTCTAACAGTAATCCTAATATTAACAACCCTACTAACAACTCCAGCACAATGCCCCCTCCGCCATCAAGAGACAGAGACCAAGAACCCACAAACATGACAGATATGCCCCGCGAGCGCGAAACGATAATCACCCAAGAGATCCCCGTGCGCGTCCTCTCCCCCTCAGCCGTCGAGGGCCTGCACGAACCCCGCTGCAGAAACCCAGACGTCCACATCGTCCTCCCCAGCCTCATCCAGTTAAAATCTATCTCGGAACGGTTCACCAAACTCGCCCAGGAAACCGCCTCCAACACCATCATCTCCACCACAACCGCCACAAACAACCCCTCCTCCTCAACTGGCCCCGCCACCGCCACAGCCAATAATCCCACCTCCAGTCCCAAATTAGAGCTCTCCGCGAACATGCACGGTAGCCTCAAACTCGCCATAGCAACAGACACCCTGCGCATATCCAGCGTGTGGACTGACCTGCTGAACCCCCCGCTGGACCCGGCGCAGCTGTCGCAGAACGAGCTGGAGCAGTTGCCCAGCGAGCGGATGAGAGAGTTGGGCGGAGAGGCGGAGGAAGGGTGGGCAAAGGTGAGGATTGATGGGAGGGACTGGGGGAGGGTGTTGAGTGTTGGACGGTTGAGTCCGAGGGTTGTTGCCTGTGAGTTTCTTTCTTTTTTTTTTTTCCCTTTTTGCTTTTTTCAGGGGTTCTTAACGTGGTGCAGAGCGGGTGTCTGCATATGCATCAAGTTCGTGAGGCCAGCCACGGACGGATGTGTGTGACGGGGGGCGAAGTCTTGTTCCACGTTCGAATCGACCTGTTTGAATATCAACCTATCCAACTAACGCCCGTCCCAAAATAGGTTTCATCCACGATACCGCGCTCATTCTATACGTCTATCTACCGGAGAGCGGAGGGGAGTATTCCTGCTTGACTGTACGTATAATTTCCGCCTCCAACAAGCCATATATTGGGGATTTACCCCCGGTGGTGCAACGAGCAGTTAACATTAACTCTGTCCAGTATTACATCAACTCCTACGCAGCATGAACTGAAATGAACTGTTAATTTTTTTGTTTGTTTGTTTGTTTGTTTGACCTTACCTCGTTATCTGCGGAGGGTAATTCAGCCAAATCCATGAAGCAAGTCCATATCTATATAGATGCTCACCACGCCACGCCACATAACGAACATCCATTATTTACTATTAATTCCACCTAATTAAAGTAGCTTCAATCAAACCTTCAATATATAATATACCCAATCACCGTATATACCTCTACCCAACCAATTGAAACGCCATGAATCCGCTAGAAACCATACCTCCCTTCCTCTCTACAACTTAAATATACATATACCCACGACCCAACAACCCGCCATTTCATCTAAATAAACCTATTAAGTCATTCCCCATCCATCTATCCCATATCATCCCATCTCATCCAACTTCCTATCCTATGCACACCCAAACAACCAAACCAAACGGAATCAATACATCACAATCCAAACCACACCACACCACCCACCCACCCGGACTTGGCTTGGAACTGGACCGGATAACCATCCGCCGCGCAATCAATCAGTCCAGTCCGCGAGTGTATGCGGAATATGGATGTGCATATATATGTTAGGTGGTGCCACGCCCCCCGTTTCATCCCGTCTCGTCCCATCTCATCCGCATCCGATTTACTTACGTGCTTACCCGTGCATGCGATCTGAGATTTCGTATGGGCGATATGTATGAATGAATATCTGTAGCACGAGCACAGGGGGTGAGTAAAATAGAGCGTGTAACGAGGTTGTGGAGGGGTGGTGTTAGTCTGAAACGTTGGTTTATTTAGTAAGATATGGTTGGATGTGGAAATTGTGCTGTGTGCCTTGTAGTAACTTATTACTGGAGTTGGCTTGGTTGGATATGTTTTAAACGGGGGCCAGCAGGGGCGGGAAAATTGATGGTTGGGTATTTATAAATTGGGATGACTGAGATGGTAGGATAGGTATGTATGTATGTATATATTGACGGGTAGATTAGATAGATAGATAGATAGATAGATATAAGCTTCGTATTCATGTATGCATGCAAGTATGTAGAGGGGGATATTTAGGTTTCATTCGGTTGTGATCAGCGGGCGGGAAAAAAAAAGGAGACAATAGGAGACAAAATTAGTGTACAGGAAAAAAAAAAAAAATTCAAGGGGAAGTGAAGAAGTAAATCACAACGTCCACCAGTCTTTCCCTTTCAAGTCACATTAAAAATAATAAGTAATAATCCTTCTGGCGGGAATTTTCGCCAAAAATGAGGTGTATATAAAAAAATGAGGACACCAAAAACAAAAATAAGCAAAGGGTAAATAGACGAGCATTAACACCTCCGAAGTAGGTATTGAGAGGGTGGGGAGTATAAAAGAAGCATTACGTAGACGCAAAATGGGAAATAAGTAAATAGTAAAACACAAAAAGCCTCTCCTAGAACATACGTAGGGACGAGGGTGAAACGAAACATGAGTGGGAAAACGGGGAAAATCAAACATGATGAATGGGCTTGATAAAACGCCCACAGTTTGCACGTGCAAGAAAAAGAAATCACATCTGCATAGATATGATTTGGAACGCCAAATTGCAACAAAAGCATATGACGGGAATAAACAGCATATGGATGACGCTAATGGTGTTGAAAATGTGCAATGCATGTTGTGGGGTTATTTCTGTCGACGACTTGATGAAAAATATGTTGATTTTCAGGGGTATATATATGGTCGTGGATGAACAGGGCTATGGACGTTGGGAAGCCGATTTTCCAAGGAACCAATCATTTTGACATAGGCAAACGCGGGTATCGTATCATTTCGTGTCGTTTATTTAGCCATGACATCAATATAGCCTCTGCCCTTCTTTTTGGCCTTGACTGTATTGCCCTTCCTTGGTTGTGGCGCACCAAGAAGATCATCAATCGAGCTGGCATTGCTCAACGCGGTACCGGGCCGGGAAGGAGGTGCCATGCCAGCCGAAACAGAGCGGGGCATCAGATGCGGGCTTGCTGATGGTGGCACCGCTAGGGAAGATAGGCTAGGGCTCATATTCAGTGGTGACAAGCCGCCGGCCTGTGAGGGGGGTCCACTAGGTGGGTTGGATGGTGGCATGAGAATCGGTGCCGAGCCAGAGGTCGGGATATTACCGGCTGGGGGAGGGCCGGCTCCAGAACTGGCTGATCGGCTAGATGGTGCCGTTCCCTTGGGTGGCGGTGGTGTGGAGTGAGCGGTTGCGGTAGCGCTATTGGGGTCCTTCTTGTTAACCCATCTCTTTAACTCCTTGTCGTAATAGAATGAATTCTCTTCGCCAAGTTTTGCACGGATCGGGCCTCCGGTGTGGGGATTGGGATCTTTCCCTCGTCCCAACCACGAAAACCAGCCTTTTTTCTCAGGAGCAGGTTTCTTAGCTATTCAAAGGGTTAGCATTATCCGCTAGGGTTGAATGGATGGGTAACTTACCATCCTCTTCTGCAGCCTTCCTAAAGGCCTCATCGGCTTCGCGATCCTTACGCTCCTTCTCGGCCTTCTTCATAGCTGCTTCGCGAACGGCAAAATCGTCATCATCGTCATCCATGAATGACTTCTTCTTTGGCTTCTCCTTATCCGACTCCTCACTGTCCGCCGGCTCCGGCTCGTACGATGGTGGTTCGTAGCCAGTGGTCATACTAGGTGGCGCATAGCCAGTGGTCTGGGGAAGTGCAGCGCTAACTTCCTGTTCTATACTGGCTTGTTCGGCAAATGTAGGTTGCTGCGGTAGGTTGCTCGGCTGATAGCCGCCAAAATTAATGGGTTGTTCTAATGCCGGTGATCCATGATTTTCAGTGGGATAATTTTCTTCCACGGGCGCCAGCGGAGCATATGTAGACTGGGGCGGTGTCGAATGTCGACCATGAGTCGGTGCCGGATTATAGACGTTGTGAGGTGCCGACGGATGATAGATACCATCGGCAGTGTTGCTTCGTTCCTGAGAGGGGCGACGTTGAGAGTAGGATCTGCCGGCACCACTGACTGGCGGTGATCTTTGAGAGTCCAGAGAACTACGGCCACGATATTGATCTGGAGAAGAATAAGGAGCATATTGATTTCCGGGCGCATAACGAGAGGTCGGCTGCACTGCGGGAATTGGCTGGCCGGATGGGAAATAGGACCCATAAGCCTCAGTGACTGATGGCGAGCGGCTTACTGGAGGAGTGCCGACGACTTTGGCGAATGGGCCAATGTCCGCATCTGCTCCTTTAGCCGATCCAGTCGAGGCACCATCGCTGTCATCGCCCGCAACGAAACTGTTGAATCTCGCCCACATCGAACCAGATACTTTTTCCATGCTGGGCTTGGACATCCACGAGGAGGACCCATCAGCAGGGGACTGTCTCACACGGTTGTGGAGTTCTTCAAGCTCAGAGAAGAATCGTTGGCTGTAGTATGGAGATGGCTTTGTGGTTGATTTCAGGATAGACCCGATTGCCTCACAATATTGCAGAGCGTCGCTCTTGTTGCCATTTTCCGCGAGCGAAATCGCATACTGCAGCTTGAAAGCTTGGAGATGTGGAAGGACGGCGGCGGGGGAACCAGACAGAACAGATAGCGCAAATTCATAAACCTCAGTCAGAAGAATCGGATCCTGAGCATTGGCAAACGTAGATGGGTAACGACGATGGTCGGCTCCCAGCAGCGTAATATGAGACTGTGGGTCATCAGGGCCACTCAATATTAGAGGAGTGGAGGCGGATTTCGCAAACAGCGCGCACAGGTGTGACGCTTCCACCCTGCCATAAGATAGAAGAAGCCGAGAAAGGGCAAGTAGCGCATGGTGGTCGTCAGGACTACGGTTACTTAGGGTCAAAGCCAAAGTTTCCTGCCATTTGTCTAATCCCTCAAGCGCGTTTTTAGCATTGCCCGGGTTATCAGTCTTGCTCACCATTTGCAACCCAGCCCGCGCCGAAGGAGGAACCAGCTCATCGATACTCTCCTCTAGATTGCCGGCGAAGATTTCATAAAGGGCGGCCAACGACTCAGTATTGTCACCGGCTGATCGGACCTCTCGTCGGACAAACTCTTGGACGACCTGTTTCCAGACCGACTTGTCGAGCGTTGACGAGATTAGCATGGCATGGCCCCAGAGGCGGTGGTCCACAGCTCCCCAAACGGCCTTCTCCCTTGAGCCAGACAAAAGATTTCTGCGGATGCTTTCCATGCCATCAGCGTTCACCGTTTCAGGTTGGGAAGTTCCACTTATACTTCTATATCCGGTCGAACGTTGGGCAGGTTGACTGTATGACTGGGAAGTAGGCTCTGCCAATTCAGGAAGCGGAGAAAGAACAGATCGAACAGCATTTTCGACTTCTGCAGTTCCGGTCAAAATCCCATCATGCTCAACCATAACCTTTACAATTTTCCACAGCAGGATTTTTTCGTTATGTTGTTGTTGAGAGGCCGTATCTAACGAAAGCGACTCATTTTCAAAAGCCGATATCTTCGCAGTTAGCCAGGCAACAACATCCTTCTTCTTGGATTTTGATTTTAATGGTCCAGGGAACTTCATAGCGGTATCCGTCGAGGCAACCACCTCGCCCGTGTGACGTATTTTGACTTCTCCGGGGCTTGACTTGATCTTGGGAGTAAGCTGCCCAGCGGAATATCTGGGAATATGTTTAGGGAATGTGGTTGCCACTATTCCTCCAAAACCGAATTTGAATATTGGAGCTCCCTTCCAGCGTTGTAGGGGATCGAGCTCCTGTCCATCCGTAGGCTGAACAAAATCTAATTGCGGGGAGGACACAGGATCGTGACTTGACGAATTAGGCTGAGGCTGTAGCTGTAGCGGTGGCCTTGGAGCGTGGACAGATGCCGGTCTTTGGAATGGTTCATTTTGAGTTACTAGGTTCGGTTCATATCGGCGTGCGCTAGGCGATTGTGTCTGGGATCGCCTGGGGGGCTTCGGTTTTTGATCAGGACTGTATTGAGTGGGCCCTGTGGGAGGCGGCGGGTGACTAGACATGGCCGAAGGCGCCGGCTGGGAGGGGGCAACTGGTTCATATGGGTTGCGAGGGGCGGGTGATATTTGCTGAGGAAGATGATCCATAGTTTGTGGAGATACGGCAACCCCGAGGCCAGTACCGGGCACGTATTGGTTAGGTGGTGTAGACTGGCTTTGTTGGGTGTTCACAGCAGGTGAGGATTCCACAGCGAGGTGAAGGGACGAAGGTCCTGGTCCAGCCATGGCGACACTGGGTCTGGTTGGTAGAGGTGCTGCTTGGGCCGCGGACATGCCTGTTTCAGGCTGCGCAAGTGGACTAGATGTCCTTGGCTGGAATGGAAGTATGCTAGCGGGAGGGAAGCTTGTTGTAGGTTGGGATGCATATCTATTTGCGGCGGGAGGCCCAGTAGAGGGGGGCGGGGCAGGGGAGTATCTTGGGGATGATGGAGGCTTTGATCCAGGATGTAACGATGGCGGCTTTGGGGAATATCGACCAGATGGGCCTGCTGGGACGGGGAGGCTGGCGTAGGGGTCTAGCCGTTCCGGCTTTTGTAATTGAAACTGATCACTTGTTTGAGGAGACAGTGTGGGAGGCGCAGCCATATTCTGGGGTACCGAAGTAGGTGGCAATGGTGCCACTGGCTGCCCTATGGTCTGAGGAGAGTATCTGCCTTGAGTTGACGGACGGGATCTGGGGGCAATCGGGAGTTCTTCAAAAAAGTTGTTTGTAGCCGGAGCTCCAGCGGTTTCTCGACGAGCGAGAGGTGGAGGGGCAGCCGGCGGAGGAGCAAACGCAGAGCCCGAACTCATAGGTCGCGTCCCTGTCATACTGCTTTTGCGAGGAGGGGGTTGCATCGTAGGGAGCGGTTGAGAGGTACGATGGACCAGAGGATGTTTGGGCCGCGTGATATCCATTGGCAGATCATATGGGGATTTGTAGCCAGCCTTTGCTCGGTTCGAAAAACTTTCAGGCTTGGATGAATCGGAATCTCCTGAGTACTGCCTGGTTGGAGGTGGTAGTGGTGCAGTGCTGGTATTGGCATTATGCAGACCATAATCCGTGGCTGGAAGGCCCCCTATCAAATCGGAAGAAGATGGCTGGTGGGGGGCATATGGGTTGACTTGGGGGTGTTGTTGTGCAGAGGGACTCATCTGCATCGGCTCATTGGTGTAATTATTAGCAGGTTCTTCAACGCCATTTAACTGGGTTTGGTCCTGTCCAGAAGGGCCATTCAAATCGTCGTCCTCGATTAGCAGGTCATCATCGCTCAGGGCGGCTTTCCACAACTCAGCCAAATCCTCCTCGGATGCTGGCGGTTCGGCTGGCCCCTCTTTAGTAGTCTGGGTGTCGCTAGCTTCCACCTTCTCTTCGATAGCCTCAATCTCGGTGGGCGAATCGACACTGCTCGGGTCTTTCTCATAGTGGAGAGAGCCGAGGACTTGCGATGTAGATTTGCGGCCAAAGGGTGGGGGTGAAGCAGGATGCGTATCTGCATTTGAAGTAAAAAAGCCACTATCATCATCAACTTCGTCCTCATTGAAAATTGCATCGATGGAGGCCGTTTGGTCCTGTTGCGTTGGTGAGGTCTCCGTTGGCGATGATGGCTCCGTATTGTTCACCAGAGGCATCCCCTCTTCAAATCGAGATTCGGCCTCCAGAGGAGTATATATAGGTTTCGTTTGTGTATTAAGTTGATTGAAGAACTGTCCAGAATTATCTTCATCTACGTTCGTAGCACTCCACGGCATGAAATCAGTATGCGCATCGGACGTTTGATACGGATTGTCAGTTGTCGGTATCGATTGACCACCAGGCTCCTGATTCCCAGCATCAGGAGCACCTGATTCCGATGTGCTCTCAGGCAGGTTGCTTTCATGCGGATTGGAGTCGTCTGTCACATCCACGCTAGGGAAGGAATTGGTTCGGTTCGCTAGGTCTGCTCGTTCGAATAGATCCGTGTTGGCACTCGTGATTCCCCAGGCCTGATCTATATCACCATCATCGTCCCACTGGAATTCTTCCACTGATGGTTTGATAGTAACCTCCTCTTTGGTTGATGCCGGCTTTGCTTCGGCAGGTTGTACAGGCTCCTGCGCATCTGGCAACGAACTCGAAGGCGGGACATCGTTTACTATACTCTCGCCCTGCTGTGATTCCGACAAATCTTCTTCCTGGGTAGTGACGTTCTCTCCACCAAGGTCATCCGTGATAGGGTCCTCGGACGCATCATGCGAGAGAACACCATTCGCAGAATCGGCAGGAAGATCCCCGGCATTGGCTGGCTTTATAGATTCGGTGGGTAGTAGTGAATCGGTCGAGGGTTTCTCGGATAACGAGTGTGTGCTGTCGTCGGATAAGGGTTGCAGCGCGCCCCTTTCCGGACCGTTATCGGGTCTCAGAGCAGGATTCCATGCTCCTGGTTGAATCATGCTGGAGGCCAGGGAGCTTCGACATTCCACGGCAATATCCCCTGCCATTAATCGTCGGCGGGCGCAAGGGGCAGGTCCGCGGTGCTAATGACACGACTGTCAGACCGTGCGCAGCTGGGAAAAATCGAGTCGCAAGGGGGCGACGGAAGGGTGACTGGCGAATTTCCCCTGCCTGGGAGAACAAAAAGAAACAAACGGACGGTGACAAAGCTCAAAAGGACAGGCGCTGGCAAGGACTCATGGCCGCGTAGAAAAGGGCAGAGAGGCGCGTGTCGTCGTCAACGAGAGGCGAGGAGGAGCATGGAGTCGTCGACGTGGAGTCTGGGACGATTCCTGGCGCTTTCCATGGACGGCCGACGGAGCCGGAGGAACGTGGCGCCGAAGTAGCCAGGTAGGCGTTTGGCCGGCTGAGGTCTTGGCGCGGTATGGTACCGCCCATACGCTGTTCTCGAAGGATTCTGGTGGTAATATTACGGTCTTGGTAATCGACAGTTCGGCTTATAGTCATGTGATCTAAATCGATTAGCTAAGCCACGTGATATCATTCCACCGCATCATCGTCGCTGTTTCGCATTATGATGCTACCTGATCCCATCTCCGCCCTCATATACGACGCCACGACCTGCTAATCCGCTCTCTTAGATCCTGTCCGCATTGATACCGCCCAGTCTGTGGCGCCCCCAATTTCGTCTATCCCCAGAAGTCTTTGCAGCCCCCGTACCGCAAACACCGAACCTCCGCCGATGACGTTCCGCTAATTAGAGCATACCATACCTTGCGACGCTTTTGATGCCAATATTGATGACTGCATTTGGCAACGCTCGAGTCTGCAACAGGAACATGGGCACACCGCATCCGATCAGAATACAGCAGATTTAGCCGTCTCCGTTGACATGGCGCCATCCCACGAGTACCGCCGTCCGGAGTCCCCGATCCTCTCCGACGATCCTGAGTCCGAAGAGGACCTTGACCTGGATGAGCTGGACGTACAACCTACCCACACTGGACATAGTCCTTCGAGCAAGGGAGGAATTGGATCAAGGCCGCGCTATGGTCCGGGAATTGCGCTAAGGAATTTGCGGACCGGAGCTCGAAATCGACTCTGGAACCGTGGAAAATCCAGGCAAAACAACGAGGGAGACGATCTTGACGGATTACTCGACGATCACGATGGTGGCAGCCAACCACTTTCTGGTAGGAGTTCGACTTATGCAGAGGATGATGCCCCTCTGCTAAGTGGGGGAACTCGGGCTCGACGCCGCCCTGCTGCTGAAGGAAGCCTATACTCCCAGCTTGGATCTAAGCTCCGCCTCCCTAGCTTCGGCTCGCCGCCCACGCGCGAAGACGGTGCTGAACAGTACGGTGATCTTCAACTAGATACCAGTTCAAATCCAAAACCAACCCGACAAGTACTCGTTGGCCAAACGCAAAAGGCCCGATACCCTCCAAATATCATTTCGAATGCCAAATATACCCCGTGGAGCTTTCTTCCTCGCACGCTTTACAATGAATTTTCCTTCTTTTTCAACATTTACTTTCTCCTTGTGGCACTATCACAAATTATACCCATCCTGAGAATCGGATATATGTCGTCATACATCGCGCCTCTCGCCTTTGTTGTGTCGATTTCCCTGGGAAAAGAGGCATTGGATGATATTGCTCGTCGGCGGAGGGATGCGGAAGCAAATGCTGAGGAGTACACCGTTTTATCCTTTTCCCTCCCATCTTCTCGAAAACAAATAGGCCGCAATAGACAGCCTACATCAGATAGGGATTTGAATGCGCCTGGAACTGGAATTTTCGAGGTCACTAAAAAGTCCCGCGATTTAAAAGTCGGCGATATTCTAAAACTACGGAAAGACCAGCGTCTGCCAGCTGATGTTGTCATTCTAAAGAGTGCTTTGCCGGAGGCTTCTGTAGCTGAGAACTCGCCCCCGTCACCGGTTGATGGAAACGACGGCGACATCCTTGGGGATTCGCCGAAGCAGGATGGTGATGGTGCAGATGATCTTGGCGGCGCAAGCGACACATTTATCAGAACAGACCAGTTAGACGGTGAAACTGATTGGAAATTACGACTCCCATCCCCTCTCACGCAAAGTCTACATCTCACTCAGCTCGATAGAGTGCGGATCATTGCAGGAGCCCCTGAAAAAAGTGTCAATGATTTCGTCGGTACCATTGAGCTAGCACCTCCTTCCCCTGAATCTTACGACCCTCACATCGATAAGGTCAATGGAACCGAACCTTCTCCCACCATCCCGTCATCTCCTAATGAATCCGAACCGCAATCCGCTCCTCTAACTATTGACAACACTGCCTGGGCTAGTACAGTTCTTGCCTCCAACACGACTACAATAGCCGCCATCATCTATACAGGGTCCCAAACTAGGTCTGCAATGTCAACATCCCCTTCACGGTCAAAGGTTGGCTTGCTTGAGTATGAAATCAATAGCTTGACTAAAATCCTATGTGTTTTGACACTTTCCCTTTCGATCATCCTGGTTGCCCTTCAGGGGTTTGAGCCAACGAATGACAAAAAGTGGTATATCGCAATCATGATTTACCTCATCCTCTTTTCTACCATCATCCCGATGAGTCTACGTGTCAATCTGGATATGGCAAAGTCGGTGTATGGGAGATTTATTGAGAGAGATAAAGGGATCCCTGGTACAGTTGTTCGAACCAGTACTATTCCCGAAGACCTCGGTAGGATTGAGTATTTGCTCTCCGACAAAACAGGAACCCTGACGCAGAATGGTAAGCCTATCTCATTTAGATTTAGTGGTATTGTCTGACTGGATTTAGAAATGGAACTCAAAAAAATCCACGTTGGAACGGTATCTTATGCCAACGAGGCAATGGACGAGGTGGCCTCCTATGTTCGACAAGGTTTCTCTGCGACCCCTTCTGCAAATACGCCGCTTCCTTCACTCGTCACTCCATCTTCCATTAACGGCACCCAGACCGGGTTAGCTTCGACGACCCGTACGCGACGAGAGATTGGCTCCCGCGTCAGAGATATTGTCCTTGCACTTGCACTCTGCCATAATGTTACTCCAACCGCAGATGAAGATGAAGGCCAAAAGATAACAACCTACCAAGCCTCGTCGCCAGATGAGATTGCAATTGTAAAATATACTGAGGATGTCGGCCTTCAGCTAATACACCGTGATAGACAAAGGATTGTCTTGAAGTCAGTTGACACGGGTAACATTGTTGTCCGTGTCCAAATCCTCGATATATTCCCATTTACCTCCGACAGCAAGCGGATGGGCATCATTGTCCGTTTTAAGCACGGTGCCCAGTCGGAGCATTCCGCAGCTCAAGACGAGGAAATCTGGTTCTACCAGAAAGGCGCGGATACGGTCATGTCATCAATCGTTGCTGCCAATGACTGGTTGGATGAGGAGACTGCCAATATGGCCAGAGAAGGTCTTCGAACTCTGGTTATCGGTCGGAAGAAGCTCTCCTCGGGACAGTATCAAGATTTTGCAACCAGCTACAAGCAAGCGTCACTATCTTTGCACGGCCGGGATGCTCGCATGTCCAAGGTCGTCCAGGAGTACTTGGAACGAAATCTCGAGCTTCTAGGCGTCACTGGTGTTGAAGACAAGCTCCAGAAGGATGTCAAACCATCCCTCGAACTCCTCCGCAACGCAGGAGTAAAAATATGGATGCTCACTGGCGACAAAGTTGAAACCGCCCGTTGTGTCGCCGTCTCCGCCAAGCTTGTTGCACGGGGCCAATATATCCACACCGTCTCCAAATTAAAAGACAAAGGCACCGCCCAAGACACCCTCGACTTCCTTCGCAATAAAACCGACTCCTGCCTCTTAATCGATGGTGAATCACTCTCACTTATGCTCTCCCAATTCCGCACCGCTTTCATCTCTATCGCCGTCCTCCTGCCCGCCGTCATCGCCTGTCGCTGCTCGCCCACCCAAAAGGCCGAAGTTGCCAATCTAATCCGTAAACACACCAAGAAGCGTATCTGCTGCATCGGCGATGGCGGCAATGACGTCTCGATGATCCAAGCTGCAGATGTCGGCATCGGCATTGTCGGCAAAGAGGGACGCCAGGCCTCCCTCGCCGCTGACTTCAGCATCACCCAGTTCCACCACCTAACCAAGCTCCTCGTCTGGCACGGGCGCAACTCATACAAGCGTTCTGCGAAACTGGCTCAGTTTATCATGCACCGCGGTCTCATCATCAGTGCTTGTCAGACCATGTACAGCATCGCAGGTCACTTCGACCCCAAGGGTCTCTTCATCAACTGGCTGCTGGTCGGCTATGCTACCGTGTACACCAACGCACCGGTATTCTCGCTCGTTCTGGACCGGGACGTCGACGAGGGTCTCGCAAACCTCTACCCGGAGCTGTACAAGGAACTAAAAACCGGCCGATCGCTTAGCTACCGCTCCTTCTTCACCTGGGTCCTCGTTTCCGTGTATCAGGGCTCGATAATCCAAGGTCTCTCTCAAATCCTCGTCGGCGACATTACCGGCCCAAAACTAATCAGCGTCTCGTTTACGGCCCTAGTGCTGAATGAGCTGGTTATGGTGGCCGTATCGATTACGACGTGGCATCCTGTCATGATCTTGTGTATTGTCGGTACCGCGGTGGTGTATGCGGCCAGCGTGCCGTTCTTGGGAGACTACTTTGATCTCAAGTATGTGATTACGTTGGCGTGGGTGTGGAGGGTGGCAGTCGTCGCCGCCGTGTCGTTGGTGCCTGTTTGGGCCGTCAAGTTGATTAGCCAGACGTGGAGCCCGCCGAGTTACAGGAAGGTTAGAGGGTGATATTCATATATTTATTTTTGTTGTGATGGCGGGAGCGCAGGTGTTTAAATGACCCCTTTGTTTTTGTTTTCGATTGTCATGTTTGGTGTTTGCCTTTTCTGGCTACACCGCCTTCTGTTTTTGATTATTTGAATCTCTGCCATGTCATACCCCTTTTATGCTTTCCTTTTCCCGTTCATGTAGCAATACTTCCTTTTTTCCCCTTTTTCGCCTCTTGTCCCAGGGGTCCCTTGGTTTTCCTTGGATTGGTGTATTGGGATAGTATAGAATATTTTGCATTGATTTTGATAGGGCTTTCTTATATTAACTATATATATTGTTTTCTCATCTCTTCAATGTATGTATCTTGTCCACGTCCTTATTGCAGGTGGTTTCGCAAAAGGGGCTATTTTTTTATTTCGTGTTCGTCTACTTTTTATGTAGAGAAGGTTGTTCTATCTGAATTTTGACATGTGCGTATGTTCCAAGGTTTTTCAATGTTATATATCCATTCTGCTACACGTCGCGTTATGGACTGGTATGCATATGTACAACAGTTCCGATATTGCCAGCCCCCATAGATCGATATTAGCAGCTAGCCTGAAATGCGAGCGAAAAAAGGGAAGAAGATTAAGAGAAATTGACGCGATGCCAATGCTAAATAATGCTGCACAAATTAAAAGAACAAGAGAAAGAAAATAGAAAGAAAGAAAACGCCAAAGCTCAAAAACTCAAGTGATAGAGAAAGAACCGACAAACAAAGCAAGAGCAAATGGATATCCCCAGATACAACAACAAAATGAAGAAAAACCTGTCTCAGAAATTCGCAATCTCAAACCCAAATCCCGCTTATCGTCTCGGCCCAATCCGTCGCCCAGGGAGCCCTCCGCCGCCTCCGCCCGGAGTCCCGCCATAACCGGAAGAACCGTACGGATCTCCACCACCAGACTCCCACTGACGACCTGAGGTCGAATTATAGCCCGGATTTGCCGTCCTAGCTGGTGCCTGATTGCCACCACCACCATTACTACCACCACCATGCAGCCTCGCCCTCAATCTTTCTTGCGCGGAGCCTCCCGGATGCGACCTCTCCAGACCGCCTCCTCCACGGCCCAACCGACCCTGCTGCGTCGTGGCGGCGGCCTGAGAGGTCTGATAGGAACCAGCACGCTGGCTGGGCAGCGGCCTGACATCAGTTGGCGGGGGCGGGGTTCGCGAATTCTGGCGCTCAAAATACGAGCCGGCGTTTCTCGTATTTGACGATGCCGTAGCTGGTCGTGCGGGAATGTTGGATGGCGATGGCATGAGATGGGAGGACGACGTGGGCCCCGGTTGCTGCGTGATATTCCTATTCAATCGAAGACTAGACGTAGCTTGGGCGGGCGGCCCTGCTGCGGGAGCCGAGTCTCCCCACAAGTCACCTAGACCGCCACGGCCACCGCCAAGTGTTGCGGGTGCGGACGCTCCTCCATAGCCCTGTAGGGATGCCTGGCTGGCTACTGCGACGGTGGGAGGGGGCGGGGTAGGGGATTTGGGGTCGGGGGGCAGCCAGGCGGGGAAGCGGCGGCCCTTTTCAGTGTAGTAGGCTCGTAGGACGTTGGAGATGTGCGAGGCGTCTTCGGAGTCCGGGTCGTCGGTTTCGTCGCTGGAGGAGATGGCGCGGCGGAGAGAGTTGAAGCGCGTGCTGAAGTTGGAGATTGCGTTGGAGGAGGTGAGAGAGGAGAAGTAGGAGCTCATGGTTGCATTATATTCGGACCGTTGCAGGATATCTTAGAGGATTGTGTTACCGTAGTTGCCGGCTCTCGGTTCGTAAGACAGGAGGGAGTTGTGGTGAGGTTGAGGTTGGAGATTGTGGTGGTGAAGGTGAAACGGGTCGATGCGGAGCGGGCTAATCTGCCCCACGGGCGGCGTGTTACGGTGTTTTTGACTCGTATTTGTCCGGATGCGGGAATCTCCAGCTCGAATTACCCGGGAATCTGGCTGGGGTGGCGTTGTTCAACACGGACAGGTCGTCGTTGGAGTTGGCGGGATAATGAACTCGGGATGCGGTTTTGCGGAGGTTGGAAAGTCAGGAAGTCCTCGAGGCCACGTGACTGGGATAGACCGTCGCATAAAAAAAATCCACGATATCAGCAGCATAGATTAGATGGAGATGGAATGTATGGTATTGTGCACTGTTTACTAAGTTGGAATAACCTCCCCGCTGACAATTAGGTATATACATACACGTCCCAATACCCACGCAGAAGCTTGGTATGGAGATTTCTAGAAATCACAGCCATTTTCTCCTGCCATTGATCCGTTCCCATAACGCCATGCGCAAGCAAGATCCTAGAAGCGACAAACATAAATCAAATGCTTTTATACCATCACAGTCGCGCTCAGACCAATATTCCCTCCTTTGCTGGTCCTTCGGTCTCGTACTCGATCTCAATGCGGGCTCCCTTCTTGCGCGGCTTGGGAGGCGGTGCGGCACGCTTCCTCTTGGTGCCTGAGGCTGGTTTCTTCGGTGCTGCGTCTTCTTCGCTACTGGCTCCGGTCTCCTCGTCGCTCTCTTTGTCACTCTCATCCTCATCTTCGTCGTCATCCTCATCCTCCTCTGCGCTATCGCCACTTAACCAATCTTCAATATCCTCAAGATCATCCTCCTCGTCGTCCTCATCGAGGTCACTGACATACTCAACCTCACCAACCCCCTCTTCTTCCTCTTCAAGCTCCTCCTCAATACCCTCGTCAAGATCCTCATCCCGCTCTCCTTCGCCCTGTCGTTCGAGACCGCGGAGAACCTTCTTCCACACGCCCTCCTCAACATTAAGTGGTTGTTCGCCATACGCGCCGCTCCGTAATCTCTCAATCAGCTCTCTCTCAATAGCTCTCTCCACCTTCGCAGCAGCTTCCGCCTTGCGCTCACGGGTTTCCTCTCTCCGTCTAATCTTCGGCCCAAGCTTCGCCACCAGCTTCTCCCCAAGTCTTTCTTCCTCCTTTATAAGTTTCCTCGTCCGAATGCTCACCTGCGTGAGTCTGGTGAGGCGTTGTTTGCATTTGTGGATCAAAAACTTGGGCCAGTAGATGAGGCGCTCGTCAACCTGTTCGAGGGCTTTTGCGTAATTGGACGATAGCCGTATCCGTTCCCACCACTTGCTGGGCATATGCGATCGCTCGACAGTTTTCATGTACAGGTACATTGCTCCTGTGGCGGGGTCGGAGCGGACCGTGGCATAGCGGGAGTTTGCCAGGGGGCAGGATTGGCGATTGCAGAGACCAGTGACATTGTGTTCGTTTCGGCAAAAGTTCTGGCCCTTGGTAGTTCTATTGATGGACAGATTAGAAACTGAAACGCAAAACAGAGCGCATAAAGGGGAGAGGCAAGAATGTCCGGCGGAATGCTCCAGGGCACTGGAAAGGCACATACTTGAGCTTGAAAGAGCAAAACTGTTGGTTAATGACCTGCCACACGATTTCGTCCGAAGACATGTTGGCTGAATCAAACAAATGGACCTCCCAGAGGGGCGGATGGAACAACGAGGGCAGCAAGGGAGCCCGGTAGTTTGGCGGCCGTTTGTTTCTTGTGTTTCTGCTTCTGCTGGAATTTTTTTTGTCTAGGAAGAAAAGTTCGGGTCAAGTCACGTGATATGAAACTTCCTTTTTCCACCAACATCAACTTCAACTTTGAACTTGATGGCTTCAACATACAGCGTCCAATGCTACAACGGGACATGGCAACAACTTCGCTGATGAAACGTGTATTGGAGACACATCAATGTTTTGCAGCTTCTTTTCATGTTATTTTTATTTTCTCAGACTCATGTTCTTTCATCTCAACATGAGGCATTGCTTTCATGCCCCTGAGGGCATTGACACGCCAAGTGAAATCTCTCTCATTATCTGGATACTCATTGCTAGATGAAGAAGAATAGGTGGAGAAGAATACATGCCACTTCTCTATAAATTCTCCCATCCATCCCCCTTCATGTCTTTCCCGTGGTATCCATATCGGCTCTGCTTATTCGCGTATATCCTTTTCAATTTTGCCATCTTTTATCATACAGTATCTGCCGGTTCAGATAGCTTTCTTCGCCCGGACTATCATTTTTACTTAATCGCTTTTATTCTTTCGTTTGCCCAAGCCCTATTTGGCAAACTCTGGCCGACCAATTACTAGCGCTCAAAGTACTGTGCTAGTGTCAGATCTTAGATCTCGCTGAATTACCCCTAACTCGATCGGCCCTCAGGATGACAGACCGAATTATGAAGGGGATGGACGATTTGGTCCAGCTTACAGGCCAACTTATAGAGGAACGCGAAAAAGCAAGGCTCGAAAAAGCAAGGCTCGAAAAAGCAAGGCTCGAAAAAGCAAGGCTCGAAAAAGAAAGACTCGAAAAAGAAAGACTCGAAAAAGCAAGGCTCGAAAAAGAACGTCTCGCCTGCAACCGATGTGATAAATATGCGTATAACAAGGCCGATCTCCCGGCCCATACCTTAGCGATTCATGGTGTATGCCATACGTGTGGTGCGTGTATCCCGAGTCCGGACTCTAGCAAGGATGACAGTAAGAATTCCTGCTCTGTAAGCATTCCTTCATGTCCTAGCCTCTCAGCCTGGCGCGCATTCATTTTGGCTAATACTATCCTAGCACAGCAATCTCTTCTTCCAATGCTTTTTTTGCGAGGACCGTTTCCCCAAGGAGTCTGCCATGATCGAGCATCTCGAAAACAAACAGTGTCGATCTAGTAGGGGCGACCAGGATATCATGAAATTCGCCACGGAATATCGCAGCGCACGTACTCCTTTTTTTCCCCCTGGTCAAGCACTCGTTAGTCCCTACTGGTGTCCTTCTTGCAATTTCAATCCCGAGCGTTTCTCTGAACTTTTAATGCATACGGAGGAGCTTAAATGTGGAAGACTTCGTGAGTATGATCTACGATTTATCCTCCAATGCATGAGAGACAAATATCGCCACCAGGTTCTCGGAGGGATACCAAGGCTTGACTGTTGAAATACTTTCACGAACATGACGACCTCGCCAGGTAATCTCGTCAACACTGACGCCGATACTGTTGAGGAAATATGGTCATCGTAAAGATACGGGTCCCAAAGGAAATTCTTGACGATTTACCTTCTCGGAGCAAACTCAGTTTACGATGGAACCGTTTTCTTTTCATTTATATTCTTGAATCGTTATCAACGATGTGGATTTGGTGATGAATACATAATCCGATTTGAACAGGAACATTGCTTCTGGATTATGCCAGGGTCTACATTACCTTTCGATCGTGGTTAGGCATATTATTCGGTGAACTCCTTTCTCTGACCCTCATAGCCTATTTCTTTGTTCACTCTCTTTATACAGATATCCCTCCATTCCGCCAACTTTGAGCGAACCAAGGGCCGGCTCCCTGGTTACGGCCATATCCTGATCTACTGTCCGGGACTTCTCTCCCATTCCCCCATTGTGGCAACCACGCTCTTTTATAAGCTATATAGTCTTCCCATTTTCTCTGTCTTCTCTCTCATATTTCTGTTTCTTGATGTCTTCACTCTTTACCAACTGTGTTTTATATTGCGATAACGAAATTACCCACATGAACCTCTTTGCTCTGACTACTTGCCTCCTTTTTTACTCCTTATATTACCCCGAGAGTATCCTCCTACGGGCTATCTCATACAATCTACAAAATTTGACAGTCTTCTACTTTGCAATATTCCATACCTTCCTCTTTTCCGTATCGGTTTCCGAAGTTTCTCTGGTCGTCCTAGGAGAGAGCATTTACCATACCCGAATCTCCCCGATATACGGACATGTCTGATTCGACGCAAACCACCGAAGCCATAGATTTGGGGAACCGACCCCGACTCGCGGCCCAATTCGGCTTTAAGATCAGCGAAAATTTACTGGAGAATGGAGTGTGTTTATCGTGCGCAGATCTTCCGGTGAAAGCTCGCATGTGTCAGGTAAGTCCTATTTCGTAAGGTGTAATATCATATTATCGCCTCTCGGTGCTAACCTTACGTTTGTCTAGCCATGTCGACCAGACCAAACTCCCGTCCCATGCCCCAATTGCACACATTTCTATCCCACTTTGTTTGAGGCCGATATGCACCTTACATCCCATCCTGTTCAATCTAGGAAGTGTCTGTCCAGAGAAGATGCTAAGTTTATCCGTAATTTGGTATTGCCGTGGTGCGGTATGCACGGCTACACAACAGGAGAGCAGTTCAAAGGCCCTTACTGTGAAAAAATTTCCCAAACGCCCCAGGGTCTCATATCCCATTCAGAGACCCACCCCAATGAAGACTCAAAATGCGGTTTAAAACGACTCGAGTTATACCTCCGAGAAAAACTTTTTCAAGGACGCCTTGATAAGCTTTCTGCCGCCTCTGGCAACCAATTTACATCGGAAAATCCTGAATCTTCACGAAAACGCAAAGGCTCCGATTCTGACATGCGGGATCCTAAGAAGCGAGCAGCCGATGACGGCGATGAGATGGATATAGACTAACGATTTCTCCTCAAGTTCATCTTGGGCCAACGGCACACAATGGATATCTCAAATGGCCACCCTCCCAAAACGTTTTTCTCCATGGTGTGTGTACCCGCGTTTGCGATATCTACTGTGGAAAAGCTGTCAGTTTTCTCCCTGGGCGTTCTGTCTTCTGAAATTAGTTCATCTCGTACTTTTCCCCTTTTATTTTCTCTTATACCTTGTTTTGTCTCCCGCTTTTTTCTACTTTATTACACACAGAGTTAAAAAGGTCCCTTCTCATTTTGTTCGCCGCATTATATCACCCGATTTCCCCAAAGTTACTAGTCTTGACTCTACACCCAATTTCGGGATTTCCCGTTTACATCCCCTCTATCTTTTTTTATCACCCCGCAATGATGCAAATTCAAAGAGTTCACTCATAAATTAGATATTCATTACCATGCTATCATTACCTTCATACTTGGAAGCATGCCACGCAGCAATTGCCATCGATCCTCTGAACACAATGGGAGCCCCCTAGCATTCCCATCCAATGGCCTACTCAAATTTCCCACAGCCATACATCACTCAAACCCAGCCATAACCTTCGCAATAGAAACTGCCTTCTCCTCTCCAAACCGGCCCGTAACAACCTGCACTGAAACCGGCATACCCTGAACTAGATTGACATCATCTATTTTGACATTTCAAATTAGCAATCCATTTCTACTCCTCTCCTCCTTCTCAATACACAAAATCGAACTATGATAGAACTCACATTGCCTTTGATTAAACGCATCAGACTCATTTCTTGGCTGACGACCAAGCCACTCTTCGTCCGGTGCATCGATTACAGGCTGCACCTTCGTAACAGGAACAGTGAGCGCGGTATAATCAAGCAAATTCCAAATGGCACTATATCCCAGCAGCTGCTTGCTTTCAACCCACGTTCGGGGTTTGAAATTTACCCATGCCATCACAGGCATGATGAGCGCGTCGATGCCGGTTTTCTGCCATTGGGCGAGATAGGATTCTCGGTAGGCGAGTTTTTGTTTCTCGAGCTGTGTGGGGTTTTTGGTTAGTTACTGTTATTTGAGATAGGGAATTCAGTGTTTGGGGTTATAGCATGGTAAGATCTACCTCCTGACGTTGGGATATTGAAAGTTTATCCTTATCTGTTCCAACTAACATGCCAGGGATAAGGGGTTCATCGACCAGCTCACACATCTTTCGGCAGTCTTCCCCCCCATCGGCCATAACAGCTTTCAGCCATAGCCTGATGCCTTCGTCGTGCAAGGAGGTATCCCATTCAATTACTATTATTATTAATACCTCATGACAGTTATCTCTATATCCGGTGCAATGACTTACCCTCATGTCCAGCCTTTCTGAATTTCTCCGCTGTTTCGCGGAGTGCGCGAGTTATTGGGGGCTGTGGTTTCACAACCCCATCATCGAAAATGAAAGCCACCTTAAGTGGACGGACAGGGACTTGGGCAAGGTCCCGTCGCCATGGAATTGGAAGGGCCTTGGGGTCGGTTTCCCACGGATGGGATGATGTAACTGACTCCATGTAGTACTCAACGTTGTGTAGGTCTGCCGTGATGGGGCCAGCCACCGGTGGAACAATATATATTTGAGTCAATCTGAAAACCCACGGTAGGATGAGTATTTGATACCGTTCTCTAAGGAGTAACATTTACATACGCAGACTTTTCCCATGGAACCCTGCCCGCTGTTGGACACAATCCATATACACCCTGTAAGGCGGCGGGAATTCTGATAGATCCACCTATATCCGTTCCAATACCAAGAACGCTTCCTCGAGCCCCAACAATGGCGCCTTCGCCACCTGAGCTACCCCCAGATATCAGGTTCTTATTGAATGCGTTGACCGACTGACCGAATACGTGGTTATATGAATCAGACATCTGATGTTGTTAGTCGTCAGTTGGGCTAAACATGCCCCTGAATAGAGGAACACACCATGAGTGACTGCGGTATGTTTGTCTTGACATACAATACAGCCCCTAGTGAGAGCAAGAGCTTTGCCACGCTCCCTGACTGTTTTGCGGGTTTCCCGATCAATCCAGCCCATCCTAAATACTAAACATCAATACCCGATTTGTGGCAGTGGAGAATTCAAATGATAACTCCATAGGATGTCTCCTGGCATACCAACAGTGGTATCATATCCCTCAACCTCAAAACCATCCTTTATCGAAACCGGCAACCCATGCAATGGCCCAACCACCTTTCCAGTTGTTGCCAAATATTCATCAAGTTCCCTCGCCCTCGCTAAGGCAGTGTCGAAAAATATTTCAGTGCAACAATTGATTAACTGATGCGCAATGGCCGCCCTCTTGGAGAAGGCGGTTGTCACTTGGACACTAGATAAATTCCCTGAAGCCAGCAGGACTAGAAGTTTCCGGACATCGGTTGTATTAGTAATTTCTTTCTCTTCGTCTGATAGAATCCCGCATGATTCTATGACATCGCAGGAGTTTGTGAAGTCATTTGGAATAGACGGCAATCGCCAGTCGGTTGGGATGGATTCAGCCTGTTGCCGGCGTTTCTCGCGCACGAGGTCTTTCCAGTGAGCCATGTTCTTGAGGTGCCTGATCCAATGAATAGTATATAATCTCAGTGGCAAGTTAACTATACCATTTAAAGTGTTTCTTCAATGTTGTAGGGGCAGAGACACAATGAGATATGAGATACGACGTTCCATAAACTCTGTTCGGACTGCCGAGTTCGGTCTTCGGTTGTCGCTTCCCCTCGCTCGGCATATCACGTGACTGACATAGCCGATGCAACCCCCTCCATCCCGATTCGGAAATGTCGGATGATAATCGACAGGCAGCGATATTTGGGCTTTTTATATCGACTAGTGCTGACATGCGTGATTTGCATGGATTCGTTGACAAGGCGAAACCGTAATACTCCGACGAACATGGCAATGAGTCAGTGATCCAGCCGGCATCTTGACGTCTCGCACCCGGAACAGTTCTGCCAAAGGCTATCAAATACCTGCAGCTGCTGTTGATGACCATAAAATATCAGATAACTCGAAGCCCATTCATTGCGTTAATCTCATCATGGCCTCTCAATCCGATGCCCAACCCATTTTCATCCCCTCCTCCACTGCGCATCAATTCGTCCGCCGCCTCCTAGAAAAGCACAACGTTTCACCCCAGAACGCAGACGTCGTCGCAAAGTGTCTTGTTGAAGCTGATCTTCGTGGCGTTGACAGTCACGGCATCAATAGGATCCCATCGTACTTGACTCGTATCCGCCAGGGCGTCCTCGACCCCGCCGCCTCTCCCACCCTAACCCAAACTACGCCTGTAGTCGCGCAAGTTGACGGGCACAATGGTTTCGGCTTCGTAGCTGCCCACACAGCGATGGACCGTGCCATTGAAATGGCGAAGGAATTTGGCATTGGCATGGTATCCGTCACCCACTCAAACCACTTTGGCATGTCCGCGTCGTTCGTCCAGCAGGCCGTGGATGCAAACATGATGAGTCTGGTATTCACAAACTCCTCGCCCGCATTACCTGTATGGGGCGGCAAGCAGAAGCTCATGGGTGTTTCGCCAATTGCATGTGGAGCGCCAGCAGGGGACAAATCGGTTCCGTTCATCCTCGATATGGCCCCATCTGTCGCGGCCAGGGGGAAAATTTACAAAGCTGCGCGCCGCGGGCAGCAGATTCCGGATGATTGGGCGCTAGATGAGAACGGTGCCCGCACGACCGATCCTGCTGCCGCGTTGAAGGGTGTGATGTTGCCCATGGGCGGGCCAAAGGGGTCTGCGCTGGCAATTATGATGGATCTATTCTCTGGTGTGCTATCTGGATCCGCGTTCGCGGGGAATGTTACGGGCCCGTATGATCCATCGAAGCCAGCGGATGTGGGGCATTTCATTGTGGCGATTAAACCGGATTTATTTATGGGATTAGAGGATTTTAAGGAAAGGATGGACTATTTGTATCAGAGAGTTGTTGGGAGTGAGAAGATGGAGGGGGTCGATAGGATTTATTATCCCGGCGAGATCGAGCTGGAGACGGCGGAGCGGAGGCGGAAAGAGGGCATTCCGTATGTAAAGGCGGAGGTTGAGGCGCTGAATCGGGAGGCAGATTCTGTTGGAGTGGAACATTTGGAGGCGGTTGGATCATAAGGCAGACCTTGGAGGGGGGTTATCTTTGGGATAGTTAACTAATTCGTTAGCTAGGTTAAGATCTCTAGTACTACTACGAGTAGTAGTTAATGGAGTTACACGAGACATAGATCAACAACAGCTTTTTATTGATCTTGTTACCCGTTAGAGGCCAACAACTAATCAGCCGTGGTTTTGACAGGGTTGCCCGCTCCCAGGCACAATAAATAGTAGCTAGAAATAGTATCCGAATCCTATCATTTTGTCTAACTTCAAAGTTTTAACCCAACTCCCATCCATCCCCTCGCTCTGCCGGTCCCATCTTAAAGCGGTAAAATCACATCGTCACATCGCCTGGGATATCATTACAATCATCACAATCCTCTGCTCATGGACCGATTGACGTTCGTCGTTCTTGAAGGGAACCCCTACAAAGCAGAAGCACTATGCGGAGCAGTAGGTACATCTATGTCATAAATATTCAACCAAAACAGCAATTTATCATCTTGGAAACCATTCGCCCTGTCAAACCCAAACAGAGACACGAACAGCCAGGCAGTGTTTAACTGGTTAATTGCTGACTTGCCCACAAAAAGTTTTCCGGCCTTAACCTCCATGAGCGCGGTGACCCCCATGAAGCACAACTCTCCAAGCGAGTCAAGATAAATAGGAGAGATCGGCTTGTAGATTTCTTCCCTGCCTCGTATGCATCTCCCGCCGCCATGTTAACCCAAGTGATCAGTGATTGCCAGGGCATCATCTTGGTATACGACGTCACCTCGAGGTCCGAGTTTGATGGGATATTGCACGATTACCGCTACATCGTTGACATCTGGAAACAGAACATCCTACCAGAGCAAGAAGCCCACAAAATCAAGGTGCCAATGATAGTATCCTCCCTGTCGCAATCCAGCCTAGTATCCAAGAACAATCACACCTTCACCCCTTTCTCTCGCCTGCCGCAGGAGCTCAAACTTCTCATCCTCCGCAAGTGCCTCGTATCCCCGTACCCCGTGGCGGCACTTGACCCACAACTCAGCGGCATCAATGTGAACATCCTATTCAGCTGCAAGCTATTTTGTACAGAAGGACTCAAGATGTTCCGTGAGCAGAACACTTTTACCACATACGGTCAACGGATCGCTATCGTCGCCAATACCGCCTGGCTAACCACAGCAACATCAAAAACAAACACAAACACAAACACAATCCCTACTCGACCACGAGCCGTTACTGAAGCGGAGGGCCAGGCCCTTGCGGACCGGCTAGGGTGTAACTTCGTGGAATTGTCGTCTAGAACGGAACATGAGAAGGTTCAGGAGGTGTTTATGGATCTGGCGGTGGAGTATGTGGTGAGGACGGTATGCGAAAAAAGTCCATCCTAGAATGCTAATAAAGCTTGTGGAAACGACGCTGCTTACATACATCTTTGCGGAATAATAGGAAGGCCCCTCTTCGTCCGGCGAAGTATTTCATTCCTCCGCAGCAGACGAGAGGAGGAGGAAACGAGATAGGAACCGTAGGAAGGTTGGAGGGTGGATCGGCCCTGTGGTGAAGTATTTCAGACACCGAGCCTCTCGGGTCCTAGGTTGATTGGTTGGTGTAGTTATTTGATTTGATTCCTGTATGGTTAAATGGCATTCGGGGAGGGGATTTGCTTTTTCAGGGGGGCGGATTCGAGGAGAGAAATAGAATCTGCGGAAACTTCACATTTAAACGTTCCTACACCTCAGAAACATTATACTGTAGAAAAGATGGGACATAAGACGAGATATAATCAAGGACACGAGATGAAAGATGAGAAATGAAAAAAAAGGGAAAGAAAAAAGAATCTAAAAAGAAAGACTGGCAGGACTCAAAAAGCCGGGGTTTTCTTTTAGACCAGTTCTTATATCCTCCCAAACAACCAACCCAAATCCCATCAACACACAACGCAATAACCACACCACGGCTGACAAAATAAATAAAAACGTCCGCCTTTCTTCCCAACCCTACCAATTATCCCGCTGCCCCTGCGGCCCTGTATCCCACTCACCCCCATTAACCCCAAATCCCCCCGCAACGCCCGTCATCGGCTCGCCCTCCTCACTCGCACCACCACCAAAACCATTGCCCATCTCCTCCCCCGCTAATCCCCACCCCATATTCTCCAACTCTCGCACAAAAAAGTCCCTCTCTTCATCCATCAGCGTATTCCCCTCCTCAAACGCCATCGTATCCTTATACTTCCTTAGATGCCACCAATGCGTCAGGCCCCTAAGTGTCTGCTCCATCGGCAACGATTCCTCAACTTCGGCATCCACATCGCTACCAGCCAACCAGTCGTCGCGCAGCTCCGGGCGGCAGTATAGGTATATCGCAGTGATGACGCGCATGTGGCTCTGGCGCCACTTGCGGCCGCAGTAGGGAACTTGGGATTTGACGAGTTTGAGTGTGTAGAGGCGTAGGTGGGGATCAGGGATTTTCATGCCGCGGCGCAGGATGTTGCTGGATTTGTACTGGACGAGGAGGAGGCAGCGGTGCGCTTTGTCGCGGGTTATCTTTTGCATGATGTGGAGGAAGTTGATGGAGGAGAAGAAGTTGCGGAAGGAGTAGGTCGTTATTGGGCCTGTTTGGGTGGCGGGGGCGCTGGGATAGCCGAGTTCGTCGACTTCAGGGAGCGGGGCGGCAGGGGGCGGATGGAGAGGTTGTCGGGCGCGATGTGCTAGCTCCTGCTGCTGTTGATGATTCGTGGCGGAAGCCGTTGGGGCTGGTTGAGAACGGTTGTTGCGTGCAATCGGGGGCGGGACGGCCTCGTCCTCGCTGTCCGGTTCCTCTTGTTCAGGGGAGAGCGGGGGCTCTGGGGGCTGGCTTGAGTGGACGCGGCAGAAGTAGAAGAAACTAGGTAAAATCAGTATAAACGACCCGATGTATCAATCGACATGTCAGTGGTTAGCCACCCACCTAAGATCTTCCCGATCATTCACGGACGCAACGGCTTTGTCGATCTCCTGATGTATGAACATCTTTAATATTAGAGGTAGATAATTCGAATCTAGTAGTAACTGTGTCATATACTCGAATTTGAGGATATCTATAACCCTGTTAGAATTTGGTCAGATCAAAGGAGGGCTAGCGAAAACTTACGTGATCGCTTAAACCATTTCAGCATGAGTAGCAATGAGCCTGAAATTGCTTTTGAGGTTATCTCTCGGAGCCTGACAGCATCAAGATCTTCGCTATCCTCTTTCTCCTCTTCCCGCTCCGGATCTTGCAATGCCGTATTCGGTGCGGGCATATCCTCAAACATAGGGTTTTTATTCCTAAATAGCCATGTTAGATAGGCGTCTGTATTTGACATTGAATAAGGGTTACTTACCTTGGTTGGAATTCCTTTACAGACTTTGATTGAGATGAAGCGCTATCCGTAATATTCGACAAAATCTCCTTCAAAAGCACTATGACTATGGACTGTAAATGCGGCATGGCTTGGCTCTATAGCATTTAATTCAATCAGTAAAATGAAAACCATAAGTGTGGGTGTGATTAACTTACGTAAAAATCCTCGACAGCATCTAACCGGCTCTGCACATATAGATCATCCGATTCCTTCACATGCTCGAAGCCCGAATCAGGCTGTTGCGCCATATCCTTCCTTTCCTTCGTAGACTCCGCTTCAGAATCCTCAATGTCAGTACTATCATCAGGCGGGGCGCGATCACCAAACTCCTTCGCATCCCAGCCTCGATCATATTTCAAAAATTTCTCTCTTTCTTCCCATAGCTGCCGGATCGCTCTCGTCATCTTCATTCGGCTAGAAAAGAGTTGTCCGGCTTCAATGATAGAAGCGGGTACGTCGCTTCCTTCCCATTTCTTCCCCACCAGGCTATCCTGGTGCTCAGTGCTTCCTTTTCCACCGAGGTCATTGCTCGTTTGGTCAAGGGGGGGATACATGAAGGGGAAGTGTTGATTTGTTTGGTAGTTTTGTTTCTTGCCTCCTTTTCCCCCAGGACCCATTGGTGAAGGAGGAGGGGAGGGGACGGGAGTGGCGATATGAACGGACTGGTGAAGAATCGACCCATTCCCACTCGTCGAGGATGGACCAATACCGGAAAATAGACTCGAAGATGAACTGAATCTGCTAGAGTGGTTGGGTAGAGGGGGGAGGATGGAGTTGTTTTCGAGTTCAAAAGGAACTAAAGGAGGAGGGGGGTTGTAGGCTGGATATTTTGATGTAATTTCCTGTCTGAAAATGTGATAATCAAGGGGCGAAGCGGTAAGAACTGGCATATTAGAAGGTTTGGACGGATCTGACTGTACATCAAGCTCTGGTTCAAGCGATGACTTGACCCAGGCCAGGCTATCAGAGCCGCCCCAGAGGAGTAAGAGACATTTCCATAGGAGGAGTACAATCTGCAACTGGTTAGCAAGAAATAGTAATCCAAACTGGACGGGGGATCTTACCCTCGTTAGTGGAATATTCGTTGAATCTTCCCAACGCAATCTGGAGATAACTTCAACCAACAATACAAGAATATTCGGGTTTAACTCCGCTACAAAAGGGAGAGAATTAATTAGTCACGTTGAAGAAGCCTTGGACGACAGATCTTACCGATATCCTTTTTCAACGATGATTCTCCAGCATTAGACTCTTCCTGTAACCGCGCAACTTCCACAGTTAGATATAAAGATGTTAGAATCAGATTCATCTCCCGCTCGCGGGCCGCGTAATAAGCAGCAGGACCATTTTCCGTTTCGAAAAATTTCACATCTGTCCCAGTTATCGGTCTAAAAGAGATACGTTAGTAAATAATCGATTTGAACACAAAATAATGGTTAAACTCACTGGTCCTTCTCTAGAATACGTTTCATTGCTCCGTATAATGCAGGTATCCCGTTGCACCGTTGCACGAGTAGAACATTATTCACCATCCATTTTATCTGAAGAGACTTTGATTTCGGAAACTCCTCCGTAGCTTCTAACTTCGAAAACCCCTCCGGAACACCTTCTGCATCCATTCCCGCCGTCGTCGCCCAGACGCCTGCAATGACGTAGCAAACAACCTCAAGCGCCTCAATCCGAGTAAACAAATCCGGGTTATCGAGAGATTCGACAATTTGAGAAATAAAAGCCTGTCGATTCTCCTCGCTAGCATCGATCCAGGAGTATGCCTCTAATTCCGGCGTATTTGGCAGGCTCTGACAAAACTCTGACCAATTATGCTCGAATGAGACCTTGGAGCCCAATAGCATGAGCCGATCCGGCTCATTGTACTGAAACCACTCGTCCACCTCCTCTGGGAATGGCTGACAATCTGCATACTCAAAGGCATACGCAGGCTGTTCAGCCTTGGGCATTTCATGGACCAACTTCCTCAGCTGCATCAAATTCAGCGAGTCCGTCGGGCTCTCCAGATTCTGTTGCACAGGAGCCGGCGGCGGGGGCTTCATTGGGGGAGGCGGAGCAGCAGCCATATCCCTGCGCAATTCCGGCCGTACGGGCTCTCTAATAACATGCCGCTGGGGGAATTCGGGAAACTCGCAATGTTCGGGTTTGCGAGCTTGTTCGGCTTTGAAGCCCTCCACGAGGTCCGGCATGAGTTGGTCGTCGGGGACTGTGGAGATGTCGGATCCCGTCTGGTCGATTTCGTCCGCGTGGACGATGTGGTGTTCAGGCATATCATCTTCACGCCTGGACTTAGGGGGAGGGTCCATATTTGGGGGAAGCTTCGCTGTTGTACACCCCTGAAAGGCCTGTTTCCTTTCAAGTATAAAGCAGGTGTTCTCAAGCTTCCAGATTCAAGAGAAGATGTATATTCTATAACGCGCAAGTTCTGGCTAATAATCGGATATTTGCGGCGTTTTGTTTAGCATATAGCACTCCTTCAAAGGGCGTCTGTTGCCAAGGCGGGGAGAGGAAGTGATGGCGAGTAGCCGCAACGGGAGAAATATGAGGTGGAATGCTTCATATTCAGGAGTTCCACACAAATCAACTCGGACTCAATCCATCCATAGCTTCATCGCAACGGTTGCTGTGGATTTAACACCGAGAAGGATTCCAACTCGAAGCTCTTTCGAGGTTGGACATGCTTGATAGACGGGTCGGGATATCGAAAATCCGATATAGGTCACGTGATATCGACGCGTGTGATGGACGCATAGTCGAAGCATCTTGAAATTATTCTGACAGCAGAATGAAATATGAATATCTAGGATAGATGTATTGGTAGGCCGCTTAATTGTCGAGTCATGACATGGCGGAAATCTGCATGCCCTGCCATACACGAACATACATCTCTACAATCACAGGGCGTGAACCAGATACACCAAAGCTGGGATTATACAGCGCTCTTTTGTGGCCAATATTCGTCCGATCGACCGTGGATTAATTCTGTTTTTTAGATGACAGTTTAGACCCATTTTCTGCCCTCGATCTCCTCTTCTCCTCCCAGCGCTGCCATCCGGCTTCAACAAGATCCTCCCCGACGACCAAATCACGCATTCTGGCCATCCTTGCGAGCCTAGTGTCTAAACCCCATTCCAGCCACCCGGATGTTCTCAGATATGTAGCGAACGAGAACCACGCGATGCCAATTACTACGCCAGCAGACCAACCGGCCACGACCTGCTTGGGCGTATGGTAGTTTAGATATATGCGACTCGCCGCGACTAGGCCTGCGCCTAGGGTTGCGAGGACGGATAAGGCTGCTCGTTGGAGAAAGGTTGATGGCGCGTATCCGGACGTCGTATCGGGGACGTGGCGGAGGAGGAGAAAGGCGGTTAGGGAGACGGCAAAGAAGGCAACGAATTGCGAGTGCGACGAGGGCATGCCATAGCCGTTCCCGTACATTTCTAGTAAATAGAACCAAAAGAAGCACAAATTAGACGTGTGGACAAGCCAACATGAACGTTGTGAAATGCCAACATACGCGGCGGCCTCTCTTCGCGAATCCACCTCTTCAAGGCAAAATTTATGGCTTCACAGAGCATCTGGCCGGCAAACATGAGCAGGACTTCGGCCTCGCGGGTTGCCCATATGAGGGCGACGTATATGACACATATCGCTTGCGGGCCGAGGGCTAGCAGGGCTGAGAGGTAGGAGACGGGGTCTTCGGGGTTCTAGAGAGCAGCGGGACAGGTGTCAGAACTGGTTTATGCGCTGTGAGAGGGCAGACGGACTTACATAGTTGACATGGGTCAAGGACAGCGATGCCAGAGGAACCTCCATCTCGACCGCATGCGGCGTGGAACTTGCGGAGAATCGAAGGCGGATGGGCAGCTGGCATATATATAGCTGGCTGGCGGTTCTTTGCGCCCAAGTCGGATAGTTGTCCGTTTGCTAAATATTTAAACAGATGGATAGATAGTTAGTTATTTGTGATGTTTGTGGCTGTCGATCCAAGCCAAGCACGCCCCTCGGAGCCTCCTTTCGGCGGTGATTTATCCAGTCAGGTTAGTTAGTTGAATAATAAGGGCAGAAAATAGAGAAAAAGAAACAAGAAGATTGGGCCAATGCCATGGTGCCTCAACCCGCGCCGGAAATAAATCAATGAGTCAATATAGTAGTTATTTACTGGATGTTTCTGCCTAAGGGTGTTGGGCAGGAAAAAAACTAGTTCACAATGACGCACTCGGGACTTTTTGGTCGACACCTCCCGCGACTCTCCTCCTCCACTTTCACCCGTCACCAACATCTAAATCTCCCAGCATTTTCTGCGGCGAAGAGAAGTCTGCTCTAAAGGCGCTGTTCTGCTTCTTACTAGATTTTCCCTCCGTGTGGCAAACCTGTTGTTAGTTACCTGCGCCCGGGCTATTTTTTTGGCCGTCCGCGGCCTATCTTGATCCCCCGCAATGAAAGTGAGATGACGGCAGTACTAGGTACGTTCCCCTACACCCTCCTCTCTTCTCTTCACTTCTACGGTGTATATATGCGCCCGTATCTCTACTAGTAACCATGTCCATGTTCTAATGATCTTCTGTTCAGTTGTGCGATTCCGCTCCCTCTGATAACGCCCTTTCCCCCGCGCCCCTCCTATCTCAATTCTCCGGCGCAAGGTGTAACTATTATAATGGAGGAAGATACAACGTTCTGCGATGATGAACGGGCTATGGAGCTCTCATCTATCGAGGCCATATTTCCCGAGATCGTGGTAGATCCGTCGTCAAAATTCAAGGCGTCTCTGGACATTCCGGTGTCCCCCGCAACCCCCCTGAAGGTTCTTTTCGAACGACCGCAGACTTCTCTCCCAGCTCATCCAAGTGACGGGAAGGCTACAGATGCCCAGAATGGCGAAAACACGATACAAGTAGATGCGGAAGAGCCGGTACCATCTTATCTGTCTCACCTTCCACCCCTCAGGTTAGATATCGACCTCCCTGATGGCTACCCCGCGCTCAAGCCTCCAAACTTCGCTATAACCACCCATCCTGACTGGTTACCCCCTTCACGAGTCGAGAAACTTATAGCTGATGGCAAGAGACTTTGGGAAGAGTGCGGGAAGGACCTCGTTGTTTTCGCCTATATCGACCATCTGCAGCAGTTAGCGGAGCAGTCGTTTGAGCTCTCTTCGGATCCAGAGAAGCCAGTTACTCTCTCCAGAGATCTTAAAATTGCCCTTATGGATTTCGACATGGAAGCTAAGAAGGACAAGTTTGATCAGGAAACTTTTGAGTGTGGTGTCTGTCTTGAACCAAAAAAGGGGGCAAGCTGTCACCGCATGCTCCTATGCTCACACGTATTCTGCGTCCCTTGTCTCCAAGGTTTCTATAACTCCTGCATCAAAGAAGGAGATGTTGATAATGTTAAATGTTTAGCGCCAAATTGCGGGAAGGATGATGATAAGAATAATCAAGGCGAAAATGGGGAACAAGTCACACCTACACGCCAGAAGAAAAAGGATCGAACCCTCAATCCAAGTGAACTTCTACAAATTCCTCTGGAACAGGAAGTTGTCCAGCGCTACGTCCATCTCAAAAGGAAACGAAAACTAGAGTCGGACAGAACTACTGTCTACTGCCCCCGCCAATGGTGTCAAGGTGCCGCTCGATCGAAAAGGCACCCAAAACCCCAAGACCCCATAAACGATGGTCTAGAAATATCGGAGGACGAAGACGAAGACAATAAAGCTGCTCCATTTGACCCTCTGGGCACTGAAGACCAATTGCCACCCATGTCAGAACGCCTCTGTATCTGCGAAGACTGCGGCTACGCCTTTTGTTCCGTCTGCAAAAAGGGTTGGCACGGCGAGTTAGCATTCTGCTACCCACGAAGAGCACAGGAGCTATCAGCAGCAGACAAAGCGAGCGAAGAGTATATCAAAACGTACACCGCACCCTGCCCGACCTGCGACGCCCGTTGCCAAAAGGCCATGGGCTGCAACCATATGATCTGCTTCAAATGCAACACGCACTTCTGCTACCTCTGCTCTAGCTGGTTATTCGAGACAAACCCATACAGCCACTTCAACGACCCGGACGGCGGTTGCTACATGCGCCTATGGGAACTGGAAGAGGGCCATGATTCCGGCCCTGGCGCCGCGCCAGACTGGGACCGTGCTGCGATGGAATTGCAAGACGAAGATAGTGACGAGGACGGCGATGATCTGGAGTGGGAAATTGCACGCGATGATACGGATAACCGTCGAAACCAACGGCCGCCAGCACCGCCAGCACCACCACCAGCGCGTCACCGCCCACCACCCCCAGCACCGGCGCCCCCCGCCCCACAGCCCGCGAATGCAGTCCGCCCCCATCGCCGCGGACCGGATAACGGTCGTCAAGACGATGCTGCGGTTCGTGCCGCGGCTGCTGAGCGGCAGGTGCAGGTTCGTGCAATTGCTGAGGCAAGGGTTCAGCAGAATGGAAATCATAACAATAATGTGCGGAATGCCCAAGCGGGCCCGAGACCAAATGCGGGCTTGCAGCGGTTTCTGCATCTGGTGCAGAATGATCAGGAGGATGAGTGGGATAGTGATGAGTTGGACGATTACTGAGACAAGCATGATTATGAATAAGTTAGACCATTGCTTGGGTATCGTATCCTTCTAAGTCTTGTCTCAATCTCCCTCCCCTCCCCCTCAGTTTTTATCATGCTATATATATCCCTCTTCATATGTCTATTTAAACAGAGATCTGCACAATTCTGTACTCCATTTCCCTCCCCCGGCCCCCCTTGTTTTTTCTTATCCCCCTTTCTTTCCAAAATCCCCAAGAAGTCCTGTCCATCTTACCCGCAAGCCGCTTGTCAAATTTTTTTACGAATCTTATGGAAATGTTTACTTAAATAGTCTTTCTGATTTTTATCTTCCCCCATTCTTCCCCTATCCCTATTTATGTACACGCAAAAACAGACTTCGTTTTTCCTTTTATTCCCCCTCTTTACCCTTCCACACGACCAATACCCCTTCCCTCCCCCATTACGCAAGCAGCATCAATTATCACCCCTCCTCCGCTCGTACATATACCTCCACCCACGCGTATATACGCCATCTCTGTATATATATATATATATGTACATACCCCATCCGGTGGTCCCGGTTTTGAACACAAAAGTCATATATACCTCTAAACCCACCAACCTATTTGTCTATATCATATCACATCATATCATGCATATACATTTCCCAGTATATATCCAACCCAAAAACCTCATGAACAAGACTTTTTTTCTCAATCACCTGGCCACCCTCACCAGCAATGCAAGGACAGAAACTATTTGACCTCTAATCACGGCACAAGAGGACTAGTAAGGTGTTGAGGTGGATTTGAAGGGGGTGAGGTCGGATAGGAGGTACACAGTCATAAAGTTTTTTTCCAGCACACAACATAAATCCATAAGCCTATTCAAATTCTCAACTTGTTAGAGGAGTTAACCCATCCTGAGGTCCACAGCTACCTAGCCGTACTGTAGACTAGGTAAAAATATAAAAAGACGGGAACAAAATCTTAGAAAACAAAACCAAACCAAACAGAATAAAAAACTCCGTAACTATCTCAAGCCCTTCAACCTGCCCCTGGAACTGACCTGAAAGCATGCAGTTACTAAACAAACCAATTCCCAATCTTTCACGGAAAGAACTAAACCTGATAAAAAAGGAAAAGAAAAACACTCAATGCCATCAATCCATGATCCGTCCACCACCATCTACTACTCGCCCCGCATCCTCTTTGCCACTCTTCCCACCTCCGCTACATCCACCGTCGAAGTCGACATGGTGACATCACCATCAGGCAGGGTAACCGTAACAGCTGCTTCCGCTCCCACCTTAACCACCTGAGAATCACGGATGATAGACAACACTGCCTCAGCAATAGATTTCGCAATAGGTGGTGGAAAGGCATCCAACACCTGCCGATACTGGTGGGGCAGGGATTGATGGAAGATGAAATCGTCTGGAAATCCTTGAATTCTTGCTAATTCACGGACGGTGAGGAGGTCGTTACGGCCTGTTTCATATTTCTTGAAGTTAGCTGGGTGTGCTTGTGTAAAAGGTGCACTTGTAGGCATATTTTTTAAAGAGTTTGGGTTGTGCAGGGGAATATACCGGGGAGGTGCCGCAAAGATGATAGATGTAGACATGGCTTACCTGGATGAGCCCATTTGGCGGTGTTGAATGGTACTGCAATGGAATGAGGGTCGATTTTCGGCGCGTCACCCGCCGGCAATCCGGTCTGGTGGTTATAGATGTCATGCATGAGACTAGATTCTGGTGCACGTGTCGGCTTACACACAAAAGCCGTCTTGCCATCCTGGCCTATCCGTGGATTCTCAGAGGTAATATCTCCAATGAGATCGGAGATTGTTACGGACTGGGGTGTGGAATCCCATCCTGGTGCCGTGCAGACGGGTGAGGCAAAAAGAACCAAGTGCTTGCGTCTCTGTGGTATACCATGGGCAGATAGGTCCAAAAGCTTGAGGTGGACACAGAACCTTCTCCGCAAGAGAAGAAATACTGATTGTAGGAATCGAGAGAGGACACGATGGTGGAGTACTGCAGATGGCATGGTAAGAACTAGGAAGTCAAAACCGCCGGCTGGGAATTCAGTGGAGTTTGCGGCTGCGTCTAGAACGTCCAGTGGTGCCAGGAATTTGTCCATAGAATGCGTATTATGGATGATATCATCTAGTGCAAACGTACTATTTGCTCCGGATACTAGAGCGATTTTTGGGATCTCACTTCCCGGTAGCGAAGGATCAGAGAGCCGTGAGGTCGCTAAGTCGCCCAGTATGCTGGCTGGAGTGCCATCATATACCCGTGCAGAATGGTGCCGTGTCTATCAACGCTGTTAGATGTATATCAAAAATAGTTCACATATGCGAGAACTTGCCTTCCATGTCACATCGTTACTTGTATCGAATCCAAGAGCCGCGAATATCTCACATGGAGTTTGAGAGAAACCCTCAGAAGTACCAAGCACATTGGGCGAGAGATCAAATACTACCGGCTTGCAGGGGTATTCGTACTGCGGGGGCTTCCATCGAAGTCGATGCCGAAGCAGATTTGATCCTACTGGGGTCAGGCAAGCAGTATTAGAATTATACCCACTGCTCTGGATAGCGAAACGGCAAAAATAATCGCAATCTACACAATCTAATGGGAAATTAGCATCGTCTATAGGTAAATAGGAACCTTTTACAAACCTTGACGTGGTTTAACCAAATACTTCAAGGTATCCGACCCATCTGTTAAAGCTGGGTCGAGCTGCTGGGCGTCAACGATGTCGGTTAACCGAATAATTTCTGCATCCTGTTCTTCGCCCATTGTGGCAAAGTTATCGAAATGAAGGAGAAGCTCCTTTCGGCTGATTGAATTCGTAAGGTCGCTTTCAGAGCCATTGCTCTGGAACAGCAGATTTGATCGAAGGAATGAGTATTTGGAGACCAACAGGCTATATGCTCCGGCCACATTCAACTTTCCGTCGTGAATGATGTCGTGCACAAAGATAACATACTTCGTTTCCTGCTCACCAGAGTTGGAAGACTTGATTTCGATTTGGGCATATTCTCCCCGGGTAAATGTGTATTTCCACGAAGAGGAATTGCAGCAAATGCTAGGAATACGAGAGGTGTTTACCTGTTCATTATGTTTTAGCATGGGTCAATTTGGACTGTCAGATTTGAACCAATATCATACCTGCGGTGTTTCTCGGCTGGAAATCAATTTTTTGAATATTTTCGGAAGGGCATTGTCATTCCATACTTGCCACTTCATATACTCTAGACGTAGGGTCAAGTGATCGGGTTCAGAGGTAGTCATCATAGAAATTGATGAAATGCCGTCTATATCTGAAATTGAGACTTGGTGCTCAGAAGGTGGAATCATCGGGAACGCTTCAAACGACCCGGACGACCGGCTGCGATGTACTTCCGGCTCATGTTTAGAGAAAGAGTAGGCTTTAGAATCATCATATTTCGTGGGGTTTGGATGAACGGACATCGTGGCATGATCAGTAGTTGTGGTGTCCCGTAGGAGATCCGCAGGGGAAAGGTCAGAAAACGACGAGGCTGCTGCCACAGTTCTTGATGGAAGCCGAACTTCTGTACGATTTGGATCGCCTGAGGCAGTTTCTCCGATAGACACCGCAGAATGTGGTTTTACTCCTCGCGGTGGGAAACCAAAAAATGACCTAGGGGCCACCCTTGCAACGAGTGGGAAATACTCTTCCGAAGGAATCAAGTTAACGAACACAGCTTTGTCTGTCGTTTGGGATACGACCATTCGCTGGCAATCGCAAGTGTCGGTTGACGAGGAATCTACCTTGAATCAGCTTGTCTGGCAAAATAAAGGTGAGAATAAACACTAGATATTGTCCTAGGGCCCATCAAACATGGGGAGGGAAGGTCACCGTTATTGTAAAGCAAGTCTGCTCTTTTACCTGAACAGCTACTCTCACGATGGAGCGTGACGTGATACATGATCTTGTCTCCGTATAGCTTACAGACAGCGTCACTTTCACCACTCATCCACGATACGCCAAGTTCTCCCGCAGATCCTGTCGAAAATACTTCGACCATTCGTGGCATTTGTTGGAGTAATCGGCGGGATTCACGGCGAAGCGATTGATGCAATTTTTTTGACTCTCTTGCTGCTAATTTCAGGCCGTCGAAAATCTCGTCAAGAGTTTGTTCAAATAGCTTCTGAACAATGTGATCACAGGTAAAGAATTGGGCACACAACTTGCGCATGATGGGCAAGGATGCAATTTCGCACTGGGAGAATTCGTGGGCCGTTTGAAACTCTAACCATTGAATAGGTACCAGGAGAGTTTTCAAACCTTTTTCTGCGGTGAATAGAATATCAGTGCCAGCGTCGGCTCCATCGATATAACTAACTTTGATATCTGCCGTTGTAGGATTGAGGGCGAGGCAAGCCGAAAGGTCTCTTTGGACGGCTTGGGAAAAAATTGTCGCCTCTGGAACGACCGGCGGGGACTGTCGCAAGGAACGCATTTTCTCCTCCCGTGGTGTCCGTATGAACTTGAAATATCTCAAAATAGTCCAGCAAGGCAGTGAAATTTCAGATGGCTTCTTTTTCAGGTCCTTCTGGATGAATTCGGCGACTTGAGCGGCCTATGGCATATTAGTAGTTGGAATGGGATAGACGTTTAAAAATATTTATGAAGATACCTTGTCCGCACGTTTTTCATAATAGAAGAAATAGTCATTGGCGTCGCGAGTTAATCTGTTCCATAGTAATTGAACTGTAGTCTTCGAAATTTCTCCTTCTGTGTGAATGATCTCAGCACAGGTTGGGTCTTGTTGGAGGATAGTGATATATCTATCCAAAACTTTGTCGCCTCCCGTTTTGATCGCATCCTCCCAGATTCGAGTAATCGCGATAGCCTCTTCTGACGGATTGGTGAGATGCTCCCTAAACCTATTGACCTCACCATGGAGGAAATTATATCCATATACATACCCTTTGCCTAACGGCTCAGGATTGGTGAGGATGAGGCCTTTGAAATATAGTCTCCCTCCAAATACAGGGCTCAAGATAAGGTCCCCATAATCAGTATGGACTATATCAGACGGGGACGGCGAGTTGATGTCCAGTATAGCATTTGTCCAAGACTTAAAATCATGGATTGAAACTCGTGCGCCACCACATTTCCCAATACATACTGCAACGTCTTCGCAGATATTAGCTGTCAGGTCTAACTTCTTCCCGGGCTTGACGGCAACAGAGTGGGCTGCTTTAGCTTTACGGATCTCGTCGGAAGTCGCGGCTTGCAAGGTACAAGCCAGTTCGGTTTTCGACGGGGGGGAGAATGCGAAATCCCAACGGTAGGAACTGGCGTCGATCGTTAATCTATGGCCATTGCGAAGTAGCACCACTGCCGCAATTTTTAGGCCTTCTCCATAGCTTCCCGTCAAGTTTATATTACCCTCTTTGGTCGTGACACCAAGCTCTAGGGTTCGATTCGTCAGCTGTGCTTTGAAGTTTACCAACTCCACATATCCTTTGCTCTTATTGTGCCGAATATAGCCCAGAAGTGGGCCAGGCGTTCCTTGTAATGACGGTGCTCCGGGACCGTGGACGGTAATCAGGGTTTCGGTTTCCAGATACTGCATCACAGGTTGAAAATCTCGCAGACTCAGAGCATTTGAATCAATTATGGCATCTTTCCTATTTGCCACATAGCACAGTCAGTAACGCCGATATCAAGCGGTGTAGCAGAAACATCAACGAAACCAAGCATACCAATTTTGGTAAAGCTCTCTGAATGCATCCTGTAGCGTCCACTTGCGGGCGTACTCTTTACCGACTCCCAGAACCCGAACGGACGGTTTGAGCGGCAGAGTAGCACTCCCAGGTCTGTAGGAAGAAGCCATGGCCGACGTGGAAAACCCTGAAAGCACAGGGGAAGCGTCTCCTTCAGAGAAGTATACCATGGCATGGATGGGTAGTGGAAAAGGGAAAGGGGATGGGTATGTGGCGATGCAACGACAAAACCCTTGTTGTTGATAATTCCATCAACGCGGCAACGCAATTCAAACGCGACAGAATAAACAAAACAAAGGGACATGACATCCACAGCTAGGGCATTCGCAACCCAGCTTCAAGTTTCTATCCATGGATCTTTCCAATTCAGCAAGCACATGATTCTACCCATTTCCAAAAAAAGAGGAAACTGGGAAAGAATTATTAGACTCATAGATCCTCAAAGATTTTAAAGTAATCTTACATGAGATGATTCATACAGGACATGAAAGCCATAGAACTCCAAAGAAATTTGTGTGTCATTTGCAGAGCATAGCAAAGCAAATATATAGGGCCTTTCACGGTGGATTAGCAGGGAAGTCATGACTGCATATGTATGTACACTAAGAGGTTCATGTGCATTGCATATTTTATTTAATGCTTGTTAGCCAAATGAGACCAGTGTCCATCCCATGCAATAAAATAGATAATGGATACTATTCAAACAAAGGGGGAATTGAAAGAAGATGGATGATCTGTGGTTAGGATAAGGTGCTTACTTATCATTTTGGTGCAAACCTAAATCCAACCTCACAGTCTTGGCATCAACCCTCCAGGGACTGCATCCATCATTGAACACGAATTGCGGAACTTCCAAAGTAATCATTGAACACTAGTACTCAGTTCCCCATTGGACGGTATGGAATTACTAACAATATAACTGAATATTAATACAATGAACAGTTCGCTAATTACCCCATCATGCCCTGCCTATACACCCATGCCATTCCATTCCTATGCTTCCTATACCCGAAACATCACATCATACCGTAGGTTATTCCGCGAGAAAAACGAAATAGAAAAATAAACCTTAGCGAAAACCATCTCATCGCATCCACCCCTCATGCTCAATTACCTCACCCAGCCAAACACCACCCTCATTAATTAATCCATCACAAACCCCCTCCCAGGTTCATGCATAATCCGTGCCCTGGAACTCAGCATATCAGCCGGCCAGTCGTAAAACAGTTCATAATGCATAACCGTATGATCCGCATACATCAAAAACAGTCGATAGCGTCGTGAAAAGTCAGTGCCGTGCCATGTTTCGCGTTTCAGGGGCAATCCGCCGTCTAATCCGTCAACACGGTAGTGGTTATTAGGGCTTTTAGAATATTTAGGCTTCCGTGGGTTGGTATCCTTTTTTGACGGGGGCCTTCCTCTCCGGCTATGTCGAGTCGTGACCTCATCCTCGCCGCGAACGGAGTCGCCAGATTGTGATGATGATTCGGAACTAGCCTCGTCCAAGGGGGCAAGGTGAGCCTCCACGGGCCCCACTGCAATGCCGAGCAGTGGGAATAGCGGTCGCTCATCAAGCCGCTCCTGACTAGCGAAGGGGACAATATACTCCAATTTGAAAAAGGTTTCGCCCTCAGGCGCTTCTGTCAGTGCGAAAATCCCCACTCGCCCATTTTGCACCGCAGCCGCAACAATTCCCAATTCCGGAATCTGTTGGACTATATTATACCTCTCGCTGACGGTAAGACCCGGCGCTTGCGCATCATTTAGATCCTGGGCGAGAGGGTTGCGGCATATGAGGGCTGACCGTTTCGCGAATGGGTGGGCGAATAGACGGATATCTATTTCTGAGAAGTGCAAAATGGGGAACGCGCCGAAGATTGGTGGGCGGTTCCTTTCTGGTTCAGAATCGGCGAGCCAGCCGGAGATATCGGGAAATAAATCCTCCAAGCCGTAGCCGCCCAGGCTATGTTGACGAAGGCTCTCGAATATTTCATAATTTAAAGGGTTGGTTCTGTCAAAAGGGAATGAATCCTCGCCGACATAATAATCGTCCTCATCATCATCATCATCATAATCATCGGCACCATTGCCATCGGGTAAAACTTCTTCATATTCATCCTCATCACCATGCTCCTCCGCATGCTCATCCCCATGCTCGTCCTCATGCTGATCTTCTACGTCCGAATGGCTGTTTTCGGACCGGTGGTCGCTCGGCAGATCTTCCTCTGTATTGATCGAAGAGAGAAGAAGGTTATCAATATACTCAGAGTCCGATTCCACGCTGGGCTCACCAGTGCTACGCGGCTCACCCTGAACCGACGGCCAGGAAACGGGAATGGTGCCAGCAGCACTATTAGGTAAAGAACTGGTTACCGAATCCACATCATTTGTATCGATTTCAGAGTTTCTATACTCTCCGGGTATAGCGCCACCAGCTTCTGCTTCTGCTCGTTCATTGGCTGGTACTGCGGGTTGGAAACCCGCGAACGGATCTACTCTGCCTTCCTCTTGTGGTATCGGTGTGGGAGAATTCTGGGAAACGCTTTCTAACGGTGACTGTGCACCAGAGTTGTTGTCAAAATCAGAGCCCATTGAAAAGGTCTCATCCGACGAGTCGTCTTGTTCAGCGCCATCCGCACCCCAGTTGCCCAAAACCTGTCGCAGTCGAGTGAGATACCTTCGAGAGGAATTAGGGATATGTTCCGCGAGATGGCTCGAATCATACACATCGGGAGCATATGGGGCTCTTTGGGGGCTTCCACCAAATGCACGCCTGAAACTCGGTCGAGGCCTGACATCGCGTGGGTCGATGGCCAGGACGTTCCATCCCATTTGTCGACTAAAAAGCAAAAGAATGTTAGCCAAGGATGTTATATTGATCCGATAAAAAGCCACTGACCTGTCAATTATATGGCGTGGAGGAATGGTAGGGTCACGTCGGATATCTATCATTCGTACGGGAGTGGGGTACTCCCATATACTCCAAATACAAAGCTTGTTTTCAATATCAGTGCTAAGCAACCAGTTGCCTTCAGGGTCAAGATCCGAGTTTAGGAAGCCAATATTGGGAATGTTAGTCGTATGAGCCGTGAGGGTCATTCGCACGTTGCGAGCACGCCGTTGCTCAAGTTTTAAACGCCGGAGAACTGCATACTGCGATTCCATGGAGATATTCGTCCATTCCAATGTTTCACCACGAGGAGTATGTATGTTTTTTGCCGTATCCCTACTAGCTGCAGACTCTACCAGGGCAAAGGCAAAGACGGTGATACAAGTAGTATTAGAGCTGACAGCGATAAGGCGACCAAGTTTATGAATCGCAACTCCCCATGCACTCTTACCCACCCAGTCAAGAAAAAAGGGCTCAAGCTGCGCACCGAGAGTTTTAGGGGTAGAAGAACCCGGGTTTGAGGCTTTTTCTTCGATAGCCTTGAAAAATGGTTCGGTCCGGTAAGCCGTAACATTTCCCGCATCGGTAACAAGTACCAGTATCTCTTCACTACCAAGTTCGCCAACAAGAAGGTTGTTTATGTCGTTGGGATGTAGTGAGTTTATATGACCAGCAGCGGTCGGGTTTTTCACGATTGGCGTTAGAATGATTGCTGGCGTAGAACCAATCGACTGCCCACGGGCCGTTGGCTGGTACACATATATCTGGTGCTGATAGGCTACAAAGTAAAGATTTCGGTGCTGAGATAATGCAGTCTGGCCAGCAAAGGTCAGCAGGTGCCCAATATAACGAAACGCAAGACGCATACCAAATTATTCCGCCAGCCAGAGGCAGTCGGCCGCGGTGTCCAGCTTGGTCGCCTGAAATGGCATAATCAGTATAGAGTCAAGATACTCCCTCTACTCGTAACATGGACATACCGTGGAAACTAGAACGTAGTTAGTCGAAGTCCTCCGAGGAAGAAGGGGCAGTTGGGATCTAGTTGCAGAAAAATACATACCCGCGCATCGCCGGTCTCAACACCACGGGCCTCGACACAAATAGAATGGTCCCGGTCTTCAAACGAGAGATGCCTCTCATGAGAGCGCCTCTTGGCGCCTGGGTTCTTCTGCGCCATCGAAGACACAACACATCAGGGAGCGGAGGCAATGATCTATCGACACCTAGAAGAGGTGTTTAAACGTCCAAGACGTGGAAATTGTAAGTCACGAGCCAATGTTCGCAACCAAATAGGGGGTGGAAATGGCTGGAGCGTCCCATCTCAGATGGCATAAAGTGTTGTTGTGATTGTAATTGAAAGTTGGTACGCCTAGTATCCAGCAGCAGGGTGAGAGAGTTTTGTGTTGTTAATGCTGTCACTATGACAGAAGTACTGTTCCATAAAATAAAGATATCAATAAGGTGGGTAATCAGCAGGGCATGGATATTAAATCCATACACAGGTTAAGCTGATGAAGATGGATGGTTTCCCATTCTCAATCTGATATTGCACTGAAGTCATACCCCAGGCAGCACAGACCCATAGGTGGCCTGTGCACATAGAGCGACCTTAGTCAGCCACAGCTCCAGGTCACATGACGTCTAAGTCCAACCCCCGGGCCGGATCGCAGCTCCCTCCAACATCCCTCAATATCAGCCATATCCCACAGCTTCAAAAACCAATCATGGATCTCGTCGCAAGCATCCGGAAAGAAGGCAGCCGGTAAGCATTTACCCTACTCTATCCTACCCTATCCCTTCACTCCCCTTCCCTTCCTCTCCCCCCCCCCAACATCCCCAAATCCAATCCAACCCAACCACCCAAACTAACCCAAACCCAGCGGCGGCCGCGACTCCTTCAAATGGTCCGACGTGCAATCCTCCACCCACCGCGAAAACTACCTCGGCCACTCCCTCATGGCCCCCGTCGGCCGCTGGCAGCAAAACCGCGATCTATCATGGTACGCAAAGGGCAACAACAACAATGAAGGCGAAGGCGATCGCGAAGACGCCGCAAAGGCCGCGCGCGACGAGGAGATTCGTCGTGTCAAGGAGGCGGAACAAGAGGCTATGGCGCGCGCGTTGGGGTTGCCGGTTGCGCCTCGGGGGGAGAATGCGAATATGATGCCGTTGGGGGGTGGGGGTGGGATAGGAGGGAAGGACGAGGTTGAGAGGGCGGTTTTGGAGGCGGGGGCGGGAGAGGTGGGTGGGGAGGGGGTCGGGGTTGGGTCGAGGGGGATGGGGTTTGGGGGGTTTGCGGGCAGGGGTGGGATGGTTGGGGATGATGGGGGGGATAGGATGGAGGGGACTGGGGTAGTTCCTGGTGAGATGGGGTTGGATCGGAGAGCTGGAGGGGGGGATAGGGAGCGGAGGAGGGGGCGGGGAAGGGAAGGTGGTGATGGGCGGAGGAGGGAAGGTGGTGATGGGCGGAGGAGGGAGACGAGCAGAGATCGAGCTCGGGATTATGATCCTGGGCGGGACGAAGACAGGGACAGAAGGAGTCGCAGGCATGAGCGTGAACGTGGGGGCGATCGTCGGGAAAGGAGACATCGGTCGAGATCTGCCGAGAGGGACTCACATCGGAGACATCGTCGCTCGTCTCGTTCTCGGAGCAGGGACGGAGATAGGAGAAGAGGGAGGGAAGAGAGACACTCCCGTCGGGAGCGAAGCCGATCGCCCACTGGTCGCCATAGTCACCATCATCACAGACGGCACGAAGATCACGATCGGAGAAGATAAGCCAAAAAAAAAATGGATTAATGAGATATGAAAGGCAGGAAGGATATGGGTTTTTCATGGATTGGCGTCCGGTGCTTTTTTGGTATTTGCGCATTTACATGCAGCAGGATGGATACCCCGAAAATAAAATCTATGTGTATAATATATAGCCTTCTCTATAATTACAATTCATCACGATGAGTCTTCTGCTCTGTAGCCAAATCAGGCATAGCCATCATCTTCACAACCAAACTAGTCCATCCAGTAAAGTGTTGGGTTCGCTGACCAGCCCCTGTGTCTGGGTTGTACTGCTCCCAGGCAAATCCGGTCCTCTCCCACTCCTTAAAGACGTTCTCGACAAGATTGTTGCGGAGTTGGTTGTACATTTGGCGCGCCTGATCTTGATGAGGTCCACTGGCGGTGGCGACGTCCTAGTTTACCAATAATTAGCATCCATAGTGTTGTGGAAAGGGCTCAGCCAGCTTACAAATAGGTTCTTGAGGACCAGATAGTTGATGTTCATCCAGATAGGGCTCCTCCAGTAGTTCTCTTCTGTTCCGTAAAATTCATCTTTCTTGCTAAGACTACGGATTCCGTAGTCGCTCCACAATTCCTCCGGGTCTTGAATAAGATCCAAAATAGCCCCAAGTCGCGGGCTATCGGGAGCCAACAGGCCTGTAAGGAACGGGAAAATAGATATGTAGCCTTTGTGGCAAACATGCACGTTCTCCTCATACTCGTCGATAGTTGCATCACAGTACGTTAGCGCGTCTTTATTCCAGTGGAGATCATCAATGTTGCGAATGATTCCGGTCTCGTACACGGCAAACTCCTCCACATCATCAGTTTCGCCCAAGGTCTCAGCAATGTGTTTAATAGCCCGAGTCATCATTCCCATCCAGCTAATCAAGTCGACATGAAGCTCACCAGGGTGGGGCGGTTGAGCTCTTGGGTAATCGTCAAGTCCGGATGTCAAAATGTGCTGGACAGAGCGTCCCCGCCAGCGATAAGCTTCTTTCGTCGAGAAAGCCTCACGTTCATACGATTTCACGTCACCCCACTGCGTTTTCTTGAACCAGAAATAGTGACGTTTGAGAAGTGGGTATATGGAACGGAGATACGACATGGCTAGCTCCTCGTTTTCCAAGTATGCCGATGAGATGTCGGACGGCATCCCTTGAATACCAGGCTGTTCCTCGCCCACTGACTTATTCGATCGAATCTTATCAACGAACGCCTCAAGAATCATAAATAGAGTTGGAGGGTTTGCATAATGGGGATATTGGATTTGGAACTCGGGGGGGACCTTGCTACGAGCTTCGGAACCCAGTATCTGCTCTCGTGCAATCCATCCATCTTCATCCATGAGGTTGAACCAACTCTTCGTTATTTGCAGTCTATCCCATGTTAGCAGTTAATCGGGAGTGGGGGAGATGGGGTAACATACGTCAAATCCAGATCCCACTCGATCACAGGAATCAGATGGAATCCCTCATCCCAGAGGAATCCACGAGGGAAAAAGGGCCGTGATGGAACGCTGGTAAACAGCTCAGCTGGATCAGCTATACTCGGCTGCGCTTGGGCTCGTGCTTCCGCAGCCTCTTCCCAGAAACCCTCATTCTCTTCCTCATATTCAGGGGCATGAGATCGGTCGACGATCGAGTCCCCATAAAAGTAGCCGATGCCACCAACCAGGTTTGAGAACATGGCTTTCGAGAATTCGGTGTACTTGGGCTTATCAAATGGCGCCAGGGGAGAAAACACCTTTTGGAACTTCTCGGCGAAAGAAAGCGACGTTGTCTTGATTTCTTCCGTGAGTGCCGCCGCTGCAATGTATTAGATCAGGCCTCTATCTGAGAATGCCAGGAGGAACTCACATGTTAATGGTTCTGGCGATGATCCAGACGAGAAAAGCACATCGAACTCGAATTCTCCCTCAAAAACCTTCTGAACCAACTGCATATTTCCATTCTCCGGCTTGTTCTTGATAGTGAAAAGTTGCGCAGCCGAGGGCGGATCATCCGTCCCGTACTTGTTAAAAGTAGCTTCGATCTCCTCCTTCATGTGAGCAAAGAGGATAGGCTTCGCCTGCCACAGCACCTCAGACGGCAGCTGAAAGCCCGTAACGATCGTCCGATCCAGCGGCTTGTCGTCATAGGCCTCATTACTCCGAGGCGGGTAAGTATTACTCTCCGGACCACGAGTAATATCGACGGCGAAATCTCCAAGCTCCACTGTCGACCCCGTAAACCTCACATCCCCCTTGTATCCCAGGGGATCTTCCTCGTTGGCAAATTCCAGACTGCCCAGCCCCTCCATTGCAGCATATAATACCAGCGTGGTCGCCTGTTGTGGGGGCGCGTCTGGACGCGGCTTGCCCTTGATGCGGGCGCCCCAATTGCCTCCATTATTCCCTCCAGAGACCTTTATAAAGTCGATCGTGAGATCTAGCGTGTTTCCAGCGTCGTGGATCGTCTGGCGGCCGCCCTTGCGGATGTCGTACTCGTCCCAGCCGTAGCCCGCCATCCCCTCATTTTGTTCACAGGTGTGTCTAAAGTCTACCAGAGTATTAGCATAAAATAATAAAATAGACGGCAGTATATAAAATTGGTTCCGGAAAACAGTAGGCCTTCTCAGGTGCGCGTAAACCTACTCTGTTGTACACTATCATACTCATCCAACTTAGCCCACATCAGCCCCAGAAGCAAGCTCTTGGGGATCCTGGGGCGCACGCCAAAATACAGATTGGAGCGGTAGGGCCCCCATAGCAGCGATTCATTCGAAGCCCTCCCTACCTCTGCGGCCAGAATAGAAGCATCGTCGCCGGCAGCCGCAGCAGCGCCCTGGCCCGCAGCTAGTAGGTACACGGAGGCCGCGGCCCCAAGAAGCGAGCGTGGTGAAAAGAACATTATGAAATGAAATTTAAATCATTGGGGAAAGCAGCGCCCTACAGACAGAGTATGTAGTCTGCGAGAAGTCAGCGGCGCGAGTGGGAAGAAAAAGAAGAGTCTCCAGATCCTAGAAGAAAGGTTACTCTGGCATGATAATGCTATGTGGCCGGTCTGGGTCTGGACGCGGAAGGTGGCCCGAGCTCCCCACACCACATAAATAGCCACCCCCCAACCCCTTTTCCCCCTTTTATATGTCCTTTTCTCTCAATGTATGAACACACAACGGCGTGGTTATTGTCTAACTAACTATCCAGCTACCAATTTACAAACACATAATCAAATAAACTTCCTCGGATCCAAGCTCCCAATGTTCGCACTGCTTGCCTCCCCATCAAACACAAACTCACTGACCAGCTTCCCCGTCCCCGGCGCATTCTGTATGCCCCAACATGTATGTCCCGTCGCCATGAACAGCCCTTTAATACCCGCATGTCCGATCAGCGGGCCCCCCCGCGTCGCCTCCACGTTGGGCAAATAGCACGCCTGGCGCTTCACCACCTCCCCCTCCCTCAGCACCCTCGACACGCTCCCGACAGAATCAATGATATCCTGACATCTCGCATCGTCCACCTGGACATCTGCCGTGGTTTTGGGAAGCGGCACCAGCCTATCCCCCTCCCCACAGGCATAGACAGTATCATCCGGCCGCGCGTAGATCTCAGGTGAATCGATGCTTGCTCTAGTCCGCTTGTTCCCCGCCGTAGATCCGAACCCCGCAGGCAGTGCGAGACTCGTAAAGAGCGTGTAGGCGGAAACCGGCCGAGTGGGACGGATCACCACACTATGCGCGCGGAGCGCAGCTATCGGGGCGCGCGGGAATAGCCTCCGCGTCCAAGGCCCCGCGGCGATAATCACGTCCGTAGCTGGGACGGACGTCTCCGCGCCCGACTCCTTATCCGTATAACTGACACCCGTAACAGCATCGTCCGTATGATCAATGCGCGTAACATGCCCCAGGACAACCTGAGCCCCTTTCTCCTGAGCCAACTGCGCCATAGCCGTCGTGAAGAGATACGGATGCACCTGCGCCGTCTCCCCGGGCCCGGCCATATCTTCATAATCCTTCAAGGTATGACTATCAAACCAGTCCAAATCTTCGGGAAACCCCGCAGCCTTCAATTTCCTCATCGCGGACCTGTCTCGCTTCTCCAACGACACCGCCTCCTTCTCCGCGCTTGCAGCTTCGGTTTCCTTATGTTTCGGATCATGAATCCTCCCCTCTGCAACCAGCTGTCCACAATTCACCTCGCGATACCCCCATCGCTGCTCGCCACCATGCTCCCTCGCCAATTCGGCATGTAGTTTGAAGCTGAGCGGGACGATGTTGCTTGGGTATGCCCAGAGGGCGAGCAGGCCGCCTGCTTTCCCCGATGCGCCGCCGGCGATCTCGGAGGCTTCGAGGATCGTGATTTTGTGCTGGGTTGGGTTGTACGAGGGGTGTCGGGTTAGGTAGTAGGCGGTGCTGCAGCCGATTATCCCGCCGCCTGGGAGGTGGTGGTTGTTGTGTTAGCCGTGAGCTGTAATGGGGTGTGGTGCGGTGGTGCGGTGCGGGGGAGGCGGGGGGTGCGGACCTATCACGACGATGTGCCGCTCTTGGCTGGCCATTTTGAGGCGGGATGCGGCGTGGATGATGGTGGACAGAATGGGGGGGAGATTTGATATGGATGGATGGATGCTTATTGTAGAGGAGTTGTATCGACGGAGACTAGATAGCTTGTTCCTTGAGGGAAGGTTGGTGGTTGCGACGCGAGGCTGGTTAACTAACTTAACTACGTCACAATCCATCCCACATATATATTCTACAACCACACGTCCAGCAAGACACCAACACACAGCCAGAGTGTCATTTAGCTACATCGATATATGAACAGCACGCTATGTCACAATGTCACTCTTGCGGCCTACATAATCTATTTGATACCCAAATGCTGCTTTGACCCCTTCTCAACCCTGGGTGAACGGGCTCGCATGTTACATTCATCGATCCCTGGACTACATACCAGGTCTGTACTCCGTACCCCGGGCTTGGATAGAAAGGTGATTGGATGCATGCATATCATTTCTGTGGCCTGCAGCGATGCCAGCGTGTGAAGCCATCACAATTGGGCCAATATGCCATTTGGTCACCAAGCCACCTGCAAGGCGTTCGACTGTCCCGCGCCTATCATGAGCGTACAGCCTTGTCGTGCGGGGTGATAAGAAGCTGCCTGTAACCGCCCCCGATGCTGGGAAATGCTGGAAGAATAGAGTTTCTCGCCTCTATGTGTACCTACACGATACCACGATGGCAGATGAGCATCAGCCGGCAACCGCGACTAATGGGGCTGCAAGGGACTACTGGTCCGAAGCCCGGGACCGGTTGGATGAGAAGACGAAGACGAAACTTCAAAGGATCTCTGACGCTGCTTCGCAAATCCATAGTAACACTGTGGTCTCCTGGGTCGATCAGCTTCTACTCTCATGCCAGGCCCGCAAGGAGGAGTACGAAAGGAAGAAATGGACCATCACCGTCAATGGGAAGAAACGTTCCCTGCACAGCGTGTGGGATACGGTCATCAACACATTGAGCAAGCTTGACAGCGTAGGCAAGACTGTTGCGAGTGTCCATCCTATGGCAAGCACGGGCTGGTCTGTCACCCAATTGCTTATCCAGGTACGTCATCTCCCCCTCTGGTAGCTTGATTCGCTGGCCTAATGAAAGGATATCTAGATTCCTATCGAGAAGCGCGAGGTAGCGCAATCCGTCGCTGAGGGCATCAGCAAGGCGCTTATCGTCATGAGCCGCGGCCTTGTTTATGAGATAGAGCTCGAAAACAAATGGGAAACCATGGACACGCGCAACATCGAGACGTTTGAAAACTTCTTAGTTAAGTTGTATGAAGAAATTTTGATATTCCTCGTCGCTGCCTCCGAACACTACTTCGCAGGCACCTTACGTCGTACCTGGGACGTGATCTGGGACGCCTCCTTGATCAGAAACTTCGATGAGAAGACTACGAATCTTCAACGCGAGTTGCATGATGAGGCCGAGACTAGGTCTAGGATAGGCATGCAGGGAGACCTTTCCGTTTTACGTAGTGTCATTACAATCGTCGAGGCACAGTTGTATACGATACAGGATAACATTTCGACAGTTGTCGGGGACCAGAAGATGAAGGAGGAGGTGGAACGCAAGCGAGTACTTAAGTGGCTGTCTCAATTCCCCTACGACGATCATCACACATTCGCCAAAGGTGAGCGTGTTCCTGGTACCGGAGACTGGATCTTCGACAAATACAAGTACATGAGCTGGCGCAAAGAAAAACGGGGCGTGCTCTGGATTCATGGTATCCGTAAGTTATCTCTTTATGATTAATGATAAAACGAAGTTGACGACGAGCATAGCGGGAGCGGGGAAGACGAAATTGATCAGCAGGGTTGTTGACCACTTCCACGATGGAGAAGAAGATGATGATGATGGACCCCTGCGTATGGCATTCTTTTACTGCCGCAGAGATGACGATAGCCGGAGAAATGCTGTCGATATCCTCAGAAGCCTTGTCAAGCAGCTGGTGGCTCCATGCGATGTACTTCCACCCGAGATTGTTGAGATCTATAAGCAGAAAAGTCCCGAGGATGCCCCATCGCGGCAGCTAACGGTTAACGAATGCGAGAGCATGCTTGTGGATACCATTTCCGACCGGAAAAATGTGGTATTGGTCCTGGATGCTTTGGATGAGTGCCACGAAGACTCCATTGAAGTGCTTCTTTCTATCTTTATAAAAATCGCGAATCTGTGTAATTCGAATACGAGGGTCGTCCTCTCAAGTCGCGACCTTCCTTTGATCCAAAATTGCTTAAGACATGAGGCCCATTTTAGAATCTCCGTCAAGGATATGGGACATGACATTCGCCAATTTGTCAGATACCGCCTCGAGAGGGGTAAGCTCTCTAAGATTCCGAGGAAGCTGCAAGACGAAATCATCGAGATCCTCTCAGATAAGAGCAAGGAAATGTGAGTACCACCTGCTGTCTCGCTAACGATTAGGCCTATCCAAACCAGCGGGCTAACGCATCAACTCAGGTTTCAGTACGCGGCTACGAACCTAGAAAGCATGCTCCAGCTCCCCACTGCTGACGATATCGAGGACGCACTGCGCAATCCGCCGGAAAACCTTAAAGAAGTATATCATGACACATTTAAACGCATAAAGTCCGACAAACACTGGGGGCCATATGCCAGACGTGCCTTACAATGGCTTCAGGCTCGCGGAGGCTCGAGCCCAATCGAACTCCTCGTCGCGGCAGCAAGCCAAAAACCCGACAAACCTGGCTTGCAGGAAGCATTGGTGGACGCCGACGGCCTTGTAAAGGCCTGTCAGTTCCTAGTAGTCATCGAGGACGAATCCATCCGTTTCTCCCATTTGTCTATCCAAGAGTATTTTGACGAGCACGAGGAGGCAGATGCCGATCACTTCGTGGGAATGGTTCTCCTCAAGACCCTAGTTTATTACGATCCAGAGACACCAGTGTCTTTCCCGCATTTCAATGAGCTTCATAAATATGCTTGTGAGAGTTGGCTGCAGCATGTTCAACGGCTTGAGGACAAGGAAGACATCGATTCACTCTTGAAACGCTTCCTCGCGCCGGGCCGGCCATCGTCTGGATGCCGTCATTGGCTCCTTCATCTCGCGAGATGGACAGTGGAATCTTACTTTCCGGTTCATTCGACCTGGATACGGCAGGATATGGCATTATTGCAAGATGTGGCATCATTTGTTTTGTTCCCTACCCGTTGGTGCAGTTATAGGGATATAGCTCCCGCTCCCCCTCCCCGGGCTCCCGACCGTGGCCTGAATTATTACACGTCAGAAGAAAAGTATACTCTGCTAGAGGCTTTTATTGCCAATTGCTTTATTAAAGCTAAATCAGCTTTCAAGGGCGAATACTGGGAGCTGGTAAGGCCAGCACGCCGCCATATTGGGCACATGCACATGAATCTCGAGTACTCTGATGGCGTTGTAGAAGGACGAAGACGGGCGAGCGGGACTACATCACTAGAGGAGAGACACAAGGAGGCAGTTCATAATGGCCACGTGGATACCAAGTATGTGTTTTGGTTATTGATCAGTCTTATTCTCGAAGTTATCATCTGGGCGCTGAATGTCGAACACGACCTGCCGCTGCCGAATCCTCTAGGCGCAGGCGTGGACGATTGCATAAATGTGGTTCATGGCCCAAATACAGATTCCGGTCACGACGTGGATGTTGAGCCTGGCGTCGAAGAAGACATGAATGAAATGCAATGCCTGGAACGCATGTTTGTGGATATCGTCGATGAACTTTCGTCACGTTCTAGAGATCACTTTCCATCCAACAAAATGGTACATTTCTTCCAATCCTCAGATGCACCACCGAAATTCCTGGAAGAACTAGCGAGGGTAAGCCTGTTTCTCGTGTGCCTGGGTGGCCCCTTGACTGGGCAGGAGTTCGTGGACCTACTGTTTAGAAAGTATGACCTATGCCGGCCATGGAGGTACGAGTATTTTAATATCCCTGACCCGGGCCTCTGCCGGTCAGGTGCTATCCTTGACATATATCGGGGCATCTGGAATCTAGGTCTACCCAAACAGCTATCAACGGACGAACCTTCCTACGGGTGGTATCGCCTACCCGGGATACCCAGTTGGCTCAAAATCGCCAGATTTTTGGTCCTGAACGGTGCCAGCATAGGGTGTGGGGTACCAGGCGGAGGTTCGTCTTGGACCGTTACGTCATTGATCGCCGCTATCGCTGGGGACATCGATGGCGGCTTTGAGCTGATAGAATTTCTTCTCGAGAACGGCGCAGACATCAACCAAAAAACGCGCGTGGGGGAATATTGCACCCCACTCATTGCGGCCTGTGCGCTTGGCCAAGCTGAAACCGTACTCCGCCTACTAGAACTCAACCAACGGACCACTGGTGCGAAGGATGTCGATGTTAACATGACAGTCTCCACCGGAATATATGGCACAGCTCTCATAGCAGCATGCGCGACCAACCGCACCGACATCGTGAAACAGCTGCTGAAAAATGGTGCCAACCCAAAT